>LOJH01003284.1:275-17109 GCA_001685095.1 Ellobius talpinus | reverse complement strand
CACACCAACACACATACACACACATACTCACACATACACACAACATACACACACACTCACACATTCACACACACACCAACACACATACACACACATACACCCCCCACACTCACATACATACACACACCAACACACATACACACACATACTCACACATATACACAACATACACACACACTCACACACTCACATACACACACCATCATACATACACACACTCACACACATACACACACCAACACACATACACACACACCAACACACATCACACACATACTCACACATACACACAACACATGCACATACACACACACCAACACACACACATACTCACACATACACACAACATACACACACCCCAACACACATACTCACACATACACACAACACACACACACACACACACCCCATTATGAAACCCATGAGCTTGTATACCACTTTACTTTAAAGTGGGATGTGTTACGGCTCTATCTATAAAGTACTTGTTGCGTAAGTGTGAGGAACTGAATGTGACCCATAGCAACTGGATGAATGGTAAGTGTTAGTGTGTCTGTGATTCCATCACGAGGGAGGTGGCAGAGTGAGGAGAATCTCTGGGACTGGCTGGGCTTCTAATAGTCGTACCCAAATCAGTGAGCTCCGTGTTCAACGACGAGCAACTGTCTCAAAAAACAAAGATGGAGAGCTATAGAGGAGGACACCCAAGGTTGACCTCTGGCTTCCACATACATCCGCAGACATATGTACTCCATGCATGTGCACACACACATACAAACACATACACATGCATACGTCACACACATAAAAGAAGGAGAAAGAGAAAAAATTCATAAAGTTGATCATGGACTGGGGCTAGCAGAGGCTGGGTTGGTGGGGACAGTGTGATTGTTGGGTAGGGTAGGAAAATTTAGTGCTGGCGACCTGTGGCACAGCAGAATGAAGATCATTAGCAGTGTACCATATTTCTCAAAATGGTTAGAGGAAAAGGGTGTAGTCGGTATACAGAAACAGTGAAAGTTTAAGGTGGTGGATTACTGTACTAATTACCCGAGTTGATTACTGTCCAACGTGCAATGAAGCAAAGCAGCACATTGCCTCTTGTAGGTGTGTTGATAAGTCAGGGATGAAAAACTAAAATAAAACCACTTGTTAGAAATGGAGGACTAGGGCCAGTGACATGGTAGTGAGGGGAGAGCTCGCTGCACACGCCTGTGACCTGAGCGCTCTCCCTGGGACCCGTGGCAGAAGGACAAGAATGACTCCATAAAGTTGTCTTGTGATCTCTGTGCATGCGCTGTGACATGGTCATCTTTTCAATCCTCTCCAGCTGCAATTTAACCTATTACACATAATCTATGTACAATGACCAAGACGTCTCAAGAATACGGGGTGCCATCTCATAAAGATACCTGATTGTATCCATCACTACATTATGAGGGTTCTGTCCAGAATCTATATTCAGATATCCTCCAAATTCTGATTAGCATCCGTCATTTGTGGGGCACAAGCTGAAACACTTACTCGATGATGGTCATTTTGGGGGCTGGGAAAGCTGCCTGCAGCTGTGGGGCTTCTGAAGCAGATGGGCAAAGCTTAAAGAAAAGGGTTTACTGTAAGAAGCTGTTGTGTCGCTAATCACTGTCTTCAGCCCTAAAGTCAGGAAGCTAAGAGGTCGCTGGCATAGATCATGCATGGGAGTCCACCATAAGGTTTAACTGGGGCAGGGCAGCACTTTACTTGGGTAGGTGGTTGTGCTCTGTTCTGGGTGGGATTGTGCAAAGTTTGTGTCTCTCACAAGCTACGCTGCCCTACTATGCTCTGTAATAACGTTATTTTATTCATTCATTTGCTGTAGTTCCATTTTATGGATGAACAGAATCCCAAAGGAAGGGAAAAGGCTATTGTTTTCCCAGCACACACAACGATAGCTTTCAGTGTTTTCGAACTCTTCATTTACTTGGATGGTGCCTTTGGTGAGTAAAAGCTATGCCTGGAGCTCCTGTGATGACAGTTTTAAGGAGACTGTAATAGCAATGAATCTATCCCTTCTGCCTTTTTCCCTCCTTCCACCCCTCCCTCCCTCCCTCCTTCCTTCCTTCTCTGTCTCCCCTCTCGTTTTCACAATTATAGAAGCACTATGCCTTCAGTATCTCAGTCTTATGCTAGGGTGAAGTAGCTGGGAAATCATCCCCTCCAATTTCCCAGCACCTCTTTTGTGCTTCTTAGTGAAGACTCCATACTACCCTGCTTACAACTATAGGTTAGGAATAAAACAAGGTCCATTGACAAAATATTGGTGTAGGAGGTTCTTCTGTTTGTGTGTTGCTTTCATTGGTTGAATAAAGAGACTGTCTTGGCCTTTTGATAGGGCAGTAGTTAGATGGGCAGAGTAGACAGAACAGAATACTGGGAAGAAGGGAAGTGTGGCAGATGCCATGTTTCTCCTGCCTGAGATGGACGTAGGTTAGAAGCTTTCCCGGTAAGCCATGACCTCGTTGTAAACACAGATTAATAGAAATGGGGTAAATCAAGATGTGAGAGTTAGCCAATAAGAGGCTAGAGATAATGGNGTGTTGCTTTCATTGGTTGAATAAAGAGACTGTCTTGGCCTTTTGATAGGGCAGTAGTTAGATGGGCAGAGTAGACAGAACAGAATACTGGGAAGAAGGGAAGTGTGGCAGATGCCATGTTTCTCCTGCCTGAGATGGACGTAGGTTAGAAGCTTTCCCGGTAAGCCATGACCTCGTTGTAAACACAGATTAATAGAAATGGGGTAAATCAAGATGTGAGAGTTAGCCAATAAGAGGCTAGAGATAATGGGCCAGGCAGTGTTTTAATTAATCCAACTTCCATGTGGTTATTTGGGGGTTAAGCTAGGTGGGTGGTGGGACGCGGCCCACTCCGCATTACAACAAAATATGCCTTAGCTTTTACGGGAAGGTTAATAAATGACTTCTAACAGGTAACTGCAGCAGTGGCAAATAAGGAATCTGAAGACAGTAAGATACCTGAGGTGTCTGGTGCCCAAATGGGTGATATTAGTTAATTAATAATCAATCAATTTATTTGTACCTGTTTAGACATAACTTTCTAGCTTCACATGCCCTTAAAAATAATAAACACTCTAGAATTTTGTACTTCCTCTACAATCGTCATCTTGTGAGGCAGCTCAGTACAGCTCACTTGGCTTTCTATATTTCACAGGACTTTAAAGTTAGTTCACTGAGTCATAACAAGACCAGATACAGCCCCAAAAGGGTCCCCTAGTTACAGTAATTTACATCTGTAGACCTTCTTTGTTAGTTTCTGTAGTCCTGGGGAAGGAGGCTTAGGAAACCTAGAAATGAAACTACATTCTAAGTAAACTCAACGTTGAGCCCCGCAGCTATTGGGTTTTGCAGTTATACTGACTGTATTGTAGAGAGGAATATAAAATGTCACTCATCAAAATGTAATCTCTCTATGTGCACATTGTCTGGCCTTTTATTTCCAGGAATTTATGCCCCAGGTATACTGAGACACAGTGTACAGCCATAGGGGAACATGGTGTTTAGTTTCTAAAACAAAACATTGGGCCCAGTAGTGGTCCATCCCATGAGCACAACAGAGGAGGCCAAACCATGATGGGAGGGGTAGCTCTGGGCACGCAATGTTCTCTGAGAGATGTTTTTAAAGAACTATGTATGCTATGGAATTGTTTCTAGAAACATACGGTAAGTCTGTGCATACCGAGCGTCTAAAGGATACACAAGGCCCATGCCAGACAGGCTGGGTACAGGGTGAGCTGGAGGTGTGTCACTGAACTATCTTAATCTCTAAATTTTGTACTTACAAATGTGTAAAGTTTAGCTTTATTCAGAGAAAAACCAATGAATTGCATGTATGGAAATTCATATCCTCTATGGAATACCCAACTATTAGGTAATTATAATAACATCTCCAATTGTTTTGTAGACCTGTGTGTCACATCAGTGTCAAAAGGAGGGTTTGAAAGGGAAGAAACGACCACCTTTGCTGTTCTCTACAGACTGAGGAACATCCTCTTCGAAAGAAGTATGTCTGCGGGGGCTGGAGAGATGGCTCAGCGGTTAAGAGCACTGGCTGTTCTTCCAGAGGTCCTGAGTTCAATTCCCAGCCACCACACGATGGCTCACAACCATCTGTAATGAGATCTGGTGCCCTCTTCTGGCCTGCAGATGTACATGCAGGCAGAATACTGTCTACACAATAAATGAATAAATAAATCTTTAAAAAAAAACGAAGTGCATCTGCCGAAGGGGGTTTATGAAGGCTTTCCATGAAGGCTTTCCTTCTGTGTCAGGATATGAGGCTGCTTCTCATTCACCCGCCAGTTAACACGTTTAAAGCCCAGTTATTTCCTGACGGATGGTTTGGATTGATACCCTTATCAACACAGATTGGGCTGCATGGCTGTTTGGACTTCTAACACATTTCTGGGTTCTGTTTTGCAGATAGAAGAGTAATGGATGCCATCTCTCGCTCCCAGCTTTACCTGGACGATCTCTTTGCCGACTACTATGACAAACCCCTTAGCATGACTGACATTTCCCTCAAGGAGGGGACTCATATCCGTGTGAACTTACTAAACCACAACATTCCCAAAGGGCCCTGCATACTCTGTGGAATGGGGAACTTGAAGAGGGAGACAGTTTACGGGTGCTTCCAGTGCTCCGTGGGTGGGGTGAAGTATGTGAGGCTTCATGCGGTCCCTTGTTTTGATATTTGGCACAAAAGAATGAAATAAAAGGAAAAAAGAATAATCTTTGTTGGTGGGTTTTTGGTGTTTGGAGACAGGGTTTCTCTGTTTAGTCTTAGCTGTCCTGGAACTTACTCTATAGACCAGGCTGGCCTTGAACTCACCGAGATCCCCCTGCCTCTGCCTCCCGAGTGCTGGGATTAAAGGTGCGTTCCCCCATGCCCATCTAGTTTTGTTGGTGTTTTATGTACTATTGTTCCACAAGTCTTAAGTTATTTAGGTTTGCTTGGATGAACTTTTTAAAAAGCCTTTTAGGTAGCGTTTTCACCCGTGAGGTAGAGATGAAGATACCACTGTCTTCCTCATAGATTTTTATGAGGATTAATAACATTGCTTATATTAAACAAAACCTTATTACAAAATCCAAAGAGAAGCACTCTTTCACAAACCTATCCATTTCTTCACAATCCCTTGGGAATCCGTGTCTCATTTTAAGTAGCTCTTTATATTTAATCCCATTTTAATTCAGCCGTTAAAGATGACACATGTGCACAAGTGGTTACTTGGGCCCTAGGTTTGGTAAGAGGAGAAAAAAATGTTAATAATTTAATATATTACTAAATGTTTAATTGTGGTGTCAGATTAAAGCCACTGAGCTTAGCCTGGGGCTCTGTGTACAGTTAACACTATAACTGGCAGTGGCAACGGGCTGTCACTCCACCTACTAATTTTGCTTTGCACAGTGGTACTGCCACTTAAGAGAAACAGGACAGGCCTGTGTCTTTGGACATGTTTTAATATATTTTGTTCTCAAATTTCTTTTTGGGGTTAGCTAGGGCCTTGCTATGTTATCAAAGCTGGTCTAAAAATCCTGAGCTCACATGACCTGCCTACCTTATCCTCAGGAATAGGTGAGTTATGGGTTATATGTGGGCCTGGATCTTTTTTATCTGTTCTCTAAGATATGTGAAATTTTCATATACCAACAGCTAAATAATTATCTTTTTTAAAGTTGTAAAAATGTTTAAAAATTATAGATTAAATGAATAACATTGTTACTGTTAGATTCACCCAAAGGCATGAAGCAATCACAAGAAACAGACCACGGCACACTGCATATATGTAGGATGAGTAACGATTTATATTTAAATTTTTATTTAAAAAATAAGTTTTCGGGTACATGTATTCATTTAACATATGTGCTTTTTCTTTTTTCTCTTTTAGATAGAGCCTCACGTAGGCCAGGCTGTCCTTAAACTCCCTATGAAGCCCAGGGTGATGTTGAATGCCTCATTTTCATCCCTCTATCTCTGAGTGCTGAGTTACAGGTGTCTACCACTACTTACAGATCCTATGGTGCTGGGGTTGAACTCGGGTAGGTCTTCAAGCATGCTAGGCAAGCACCCTTAACTGAGCCACCACACCTCCAGCTAATGGATCCTTAACTTTAAAAAACAAATTCAGAAGTACTTTGTATAGGCTGGATGAAGTAGTATATGCCTGTAGTCCCACTGTGCAGGAAGTTGAGGCAGAAGGAATGAGTTTTGACATCAGGCTAGGCTGCACAGTGAGTTCCAGGCAAGCTTGGGCTATTATAAGCAAGGCCCCATCTCATAAAAAAAAACCAAAAGCAAGAACAAACAAAAGCCCAACAAATACCTTGTATGATAAATGATGGGCAAGGAAGGTGTTCACATATTTACTTTATATTTTGTGCACACTGAGGGAAGTAAACTGGTAGGCAACTTAGTGACCGGAAAGTGTTAGGAAGGAAAGAGAAGGTAGTGGAGGGGTTAAATTTTGTATGCACAGGTGGCATTTACTAATGTAATAGTTTCTGTAACTTCTACATTTTAGATAAAATTTCTGCTAAAATCTCAGCATTCAGAATGCTGAGGCAGGAGGATACAGAGTCTGTGCCCAGCTTGGACTGCATAGCAAAACTCTATCTCAAAATACAAAAAAAGAAAAAAAGAAAGAAATGTTGTCAATGACACATCCGAGAGTTAAAAATGAACAAATGTTTGGAAAGAACACATTTCAGAGAACAGAAAAAGCTTAGTTCTGAGCTCACTTATTTCAGCCAGAGCCATCCTGCTTGACATGCGTAGGAAGCATCCAGATTTTTACATGTTTCAGGGCCCTTCCTTTAGCAACGTGGTCCAGCATCTCTTCTCTCCTCTCAATCCTCTCAACAAGTTGGACCACATTAATGTTTTGACCATGACTCCGAACTGGAATAGCAAGGTGTCTTAGGGGTTCTATTGCTGTGGAGAGACACCATAACCACGGCAACTCTTAAAAGGAGTTAATTAACTGGGGTGGCTCGCTTTCAGTTGCAGAGGTTCAGCCCATTATCATCATGGTGGGGGGCACGGTGGTGTGCAGGCAGACATGGTGCTGGCTACATCTTGATCAGAAGGCAACAGGAAGTAGACTGTGACTGAGCAAAGTTCAAGTCAGAGACCTCAAAGCCCTCCCCCTCCCCACAGTGACACCTTTCCTTCAACAAGGCCACACCTCCCAACAGCACCACTCCCTGTGAGCTTGGGGGGGGCAATTACACTCAAACTACCACACAATATATCTTGTTTGTAGCAAAAGTTAAACTTTTAAAAAGTTAAATTTTAAAAAATTCAAAGTATTCCAGTTTGTAACCGTTATTTGCCATTAATAAGAATGCGGAGTGGATAGCAATAGCTAGAGAAAGGCAACCGGAAACCAAGACATGCTATGACACTAATTTAAAATTATGGGCCAAACGTAATGGATGGGTGGGCGCAGGGACAATAGGGGATGCTGGAGAGAGGATTCAGCACTGTCACAAAGGGCCATGGTTTGATTTCCAGCACCCACTTCGTATAGCTCACAATAGTCTACAATTCCAGCTCCAGGGAGTTACAGCCTCTGGCCTCCATAGATACCTCTATTCATGCATCTGCATGTGTTCACACCCTAAATACTTTTAAAAAAAGTTATACATGGTAGACAATGAGAAGAAAGATGGAAGAGTAATAATACACTTATAGGAGCGCTTGAGGAAGAAGAGTCTGGAATAGGTGATGAGCTTTAGTTCGGCCAAATTCCCAAGGCCAGAAGCTCGCACCAAAAAGTACAGACTGCTGAAATTCTTCACGCATCCGAGTTATGCATAACTGACTCCTTCCTGCATGGACCTCAACGGAAGACTTCGTACCATGCTTTTATATCCAACTATCTATAAAGAATCACAAAATGCATAAATAAAAGAGCTATTGCTTCCTGGTCTCTTGAGTATTCTTAGGAATGGGACATTTTAAGAATTAAAATCCTGGATCTTCAGGATCTTTGTGTACCTCTCCTTGCCTTTACTATTAGAGCCCAGAAGCACTTACAGTATTCATCTATGTCCTTCAGGAGGGGATCACAGGCCCATTCCCTGGCGCTACAATTTATGTTCACAGAAGAAAATAACGGAACACAATCACACCTACTCCAGAGTTAGATTTGCAAAACAGATTCACATTATCACACCAAAATTATGTTTATTAAAGGAAACAAATATCTTTTCAGAAGGGAAAACAGGCAACCACAACGTGGAGAAAAGTGGCTTTCTTTTTAAAGCAAAGTACAGTAATTTACTAACAAAGAAGTAAGATTTATAGCTCATCATGTTGGTGCACATTGTATTCCATGGGAGAAATGAAGCCATCTCTATTGTGGTCATTTTTCTTAAAGATATCTTCCAAAACTGCCTTTTGATAGGACTTGTCCCGGGGCTTTTCATCTTTTTCAAAGTCCTTCTGTAAGTAAAGCTCAATCTGGAGGGCCAGAGGAAAATGTAGTTAATAACGAAACCTGCACAAATGTCTGATAACTTTGAGAAATGATTACAGTAATGAATAAGCATATCGAGTGATATAACAATTTTAAGTCATTTATCTGATTGCTTACAGGGGAGCACTCAAGGACCATGGCAGACACGTGGAGGTCAGAGGACAACTTATGGGCATTGGTTCTCTCTTTCTACCATGTGGAATCCTAGGGACTGAACTTACGTCATCAGGCTTAGAGCGAGAGCTATAGTCGCCTAGAAATCTTGCCAGCCCTTTAATATTTTTAAAGGTATTTTAAAAATTATTAAAAAAATATTTAATATTTTTTTAAGCTGGGTGGTGGTGGTGCATGCCTTAATCCCAGCACTCAGGAGGCAGAGGCAAGCTCTGAGTTTGAGGCCAGCCTGGTCTACAAGAGCTAATTCCAGGTTAGTTAGGGCTGTTACACAGAGAAACACTGTATCGAAAAACCAAACCAAAAAAAAAGATTTCAAGGTTTGGTTTGGAGACACCTTTGAAACAAGGTCTGACTGGCCTGGAACTCACTATTGTAGCCCTGGCTAGCCTGAAACTCACTGTGTAAACCAGGCTGACTTTGAACTCACAGAGATCTGCTTGCTTCTGCGTCCCAAGAGCTGGGATTAAAGGCTCGCGCCACCACGCTCAGCCCAGGAATTTTTTCGTTTTTAACTTTTGAAGCGATTTCTGAAGAGAAATGTGTGTTCAAAGTAGCTGTCCCTGGGGTTGTAGATTGGTGGCACTAACCACACCAATCTATATTACTTCCTGAAACT
Source organism: Ellobius talpinus (assembly GCA_001685095.1). NCBI lineage: Eukaryota > Metazoa > Chordata > Mammalia > Rodentia > Cricetidae > Ellobius > Ellobius talpinus. The sequence continues at coordinate 7,783 of LOJH01003284.1, read as the reverse complement.
AAATACTTTCTAATAATCCACTGTTCATATTAGGAAAGGCAAGCACAGTCTTATGGACTCCTATTATTTGATAAAATCTCATTAGTGTTTTTGTCTCTGGAACGAACGAATTTACTGCATCATCAAGCTAACCGAGGACTTCAGACATTCTCCAGTGTTGCCTGTTTGTGTTTGCAGCACAGGACATTTCTCTAAGCAAGCATGCAGGGAAGCGCTGTCCTATGAGCCACATGCAACGTCTGGGTGTGGCTATGGTAACCTGAGACATGCTCCTGTAAATGTCAGTCACACACCAGACTTGGGAGATACTAACTGAAAGCACACCTCACTGATGTTGGAGGTTTCATGTTGAAATGGTACTATTTATACCGAGTTAAGCTAAGTTAAAAAAAAACCCAACAACTTTCCCCCCCATTTCCTTGTCTCGAGATGACACCATTTCTCACTGTGTTGTCCAGGCTGGCCTCAATTAATAGGCCCAATCCTTTCTTCAGCTCCCTCAGAAGCTGGGACTATGGGTAGACACCACGATGGCCAACTTTGTTTTACTTCTTAAAATGTGTATACTGCATAATTTAAAGATATCAACGTGACAACTGTTTTTGCCTAGGAAAATGCTGATTTATGCTACAGAAAGCATAGGCTACTGAGCTGGAGATAATGTTCTGCAAGTCTGGGCCGTTCGAAAGGCAAGAGACATTTTGAAAGGTGGAGTTGAACGCTGAACTGCGTTTAGTAATACACATCCATGCGTAACCAATCACATGACTTTAGAATGGTCAGTGGGCCTTGCAGCAGGTTCTCAGACATGACTTTGATCCAATATGAAAGGAGGAACATTTTTCCCCTTTCTGCTGAGACTTAACAATCCTATGTAAGTATAAAGTGTTTTAAACAGCCTCAAACAGTCTGCATTTTCTAAACCAAAACTATCTTTTCATAACTAATTAAGGTGGCATTCAAAAGCTACTCTTTTTCTATACGGTGCATGTAAAAATACAAGGCGGTGGGCAAGAACACAACTTTAATTTTTTAAAATTATTTTATTTAATATTTTTGTGCCTGCAGCACCCAGAGAGACCAGAAGAGGGCATCAGAACCCCTGGAGCTGGAGTTTACTGGTCTGATGGGGGAGGTAACTCTGGTCCTCTGTCAAGAGCAGGCAGCACTCAATTGCTGAGCCATCTCTCCAGCCCCATGACTTTAATTTGTGTCAGTAATGGATTACTTTCATTTTGTAATTTAATACTATACCCCACTCCCACCTTATTTAACCTGAAGAAACAACCCATTAAATCTTTCTGCTCATTAAGCAAGGAAGTTTCTGTTAGTTCATGTTTCAGACCTGGGCTTCCACATAATATCTACTGCATGGTCTACAACGAAACATCTAACCTTCTGAACACTAGGAATATCATCTGTCAAAGGAGAGCAAGGTCTGTACCATAGGACTGATATCAGGGTCCATGTCAACAGACGATAACTAAATTGTTATAACTGGGCAAAAATCATTCTTACCCATCCCGTGACAACGTAGCTGAGACCTAGCAAGACGCCTGGGAAACTGTAGTGAAGCAGAGCATATTTTGGATTTCCTCTACTTTTATTTTCCAGAAAAAAAACTGGAGACACCCTAATGTCTAGGGACATTCGTAGTCCAGAAGGAACCTCCAGATGTGGCTGAAGTAACTAATGAATGGCGTGTGCACAGGCCGCTCCCAGGGTGCCACGTGAACCCCTTTGCTGCTGCTGCTCCTTCCAAAGAGGGCGATGAGGAGTCAGGAGAAGTAACACTGAAGACAGTTCCCCTTTAGGGACCCTGTTAAGGCCTGGTGTGTGCTGGCAGAAACTAGAGTCACCCTGGAAGAGGAAACCTCAGTTGAGGAACTGCCTCCATCAGGCTGGCCTGGAGCAAGTCTGTGGGGTATTTTCTTGATTAATGATTGACATGGGAGGGCCCAGCTCACCATGGGCAGTAGTCCTGGGGTGTAGCACACAGCAGGCAGAGCAAGCCATTGGGACCAAGCCAGTAAGCAGTATTCCCCTGTAGTGTCTGCTTCAGTTCCAGCCTTCAGGTCCCTGCCCTGGCTTCCCTCAAGGGACTAAGACTTAGGATATGGAAGCCCAATAAGGCCTTTCCTCCCCGAGTTTCTTTCGGCTGTGGTCTTTATCATGACAGGAAAAAGCAAGGTGAGCCACCTGGCAGATAGGCCTCTCTCCCTGCTGGCCAGTGAAGGAGCCTCAAGGAAGGACTTATTATTTATGAGGCTCCTGGAGGAGGAACTAGAGTTGGGTGGGAAGAGGGTTGGAGGGGAAGAGGAAGAAGAATGGAGACTGGAGATGGAGATGTAGCTTAGGAGCTTGCCTAGAATTACCTTGTTCTAAATCCAATCCTCAGTCACAAAGAAAGAAAGAAAACAGGAAAAGGAACAAAGACTTAGCAGCTAGGGCTGGTGGCTTGTTCTTGTAATTCTAGCCCTTGGAAGAAGTAGGATTTCCCCGATTTCAAGACCAGCCTATACTACATTACAGTTCCAGTACAGCTTGGGACTAGAATGAGACCTTATCTCAACCCTGAAGTGCCTGAAATAGAAAATGGACTATTTGAAATCAAGGGCCCACCTGCCTCATTACCTACCAAGGTGATGTTATGTTTCTAATTGCCTCTGAAAGAAGGAGGAAGACGGCCAAGTTAAGCGTAGACTGTGGGACTAGACAAGGCATTGTGGGCTTCCATGAAACATTCAAGATGGGGGTATCTGGAGGGTAGGGCGTGCCCAAGGCTCAAAGCACAGAGCCAGACAGCCGGGGTGCAATCCCGGGTTTGTGCTATGTAGTCAACATGCCTCCCTAGCATCTCCCCATCTACGAGAGAGGACAGAAGTGACTGTCACCTAAGCTGTCCTGAAGACAAGATACATCCACGCACTTATGTGCTTATACTGGCATCTGGGACCAAGAAAGTGTGAAGAACGTGTGTCATTATTACAAATATTTATTAGTTCATCTATAGGAGATGGACTTTTAGCTCATGAATCCCTGTTTCTTCACCCACTCAGTTCAAAGTCTTGCTAGCTCTTCTCAAAATCTCATCTACGTCAGAGTCCACAGGTTAGAACTATTTGGGACAAGCCCATACAGTACTGTCGGAAAGAAGTCTATCCCTCTAGTGTAGATGCCAGAAGAGCCCAAGGGTAGTTTGGGATTTTTCTTAATTGATTGATTGATGGATTGATTTGCGTACTGGTAATTGAAACCAGGGCCTCACGGATGTTGGGGCAAGAACTCTACATTGAGCCATATGCCCAGACCCTTTTGCACTTTTTGAGACAGTGTGTTAGTGAGTTACCCAGAATGTCCTTGAATTCTTTGTAGCCCAGGCTGTCCTTTAAGGTATTATTTTCTTATGTCAGGCTTGGGAATAACTGAGGCTACAGGCCTGCACCATGAAGGCTTACACTAGGATTTTCTTGACCTTCCTATATACAAAGAAAAGGGAAGGGACATTTTCTTCTCTGAGTTCGGAATTTCCAGCAAGTAGCCACTACTGAAGCAATCAGAGCCAACACCAGCAGAAACTAAGGAGTATCTTCAACATAATTACTTTTGACTTATAAAAAAAAGCTTTTGACTTATAAAAAAAAGCTCAAACTGTGCACATGAAGTTTTAATTACCTCGGCTTTAGAGAGTTGCCTGTCGTTGTCCGTGTCTATCTGCTTAAATGTTTCAATGCTCCGTGGTCCTTTGGTCACAGCGTAAAGTTCAATCTCAAACATCAGTGTTGCGTTGGGTGGAATCTTGCCTTCTGTTAAGGGTTTAAATTTTAACAGTTTGATTTACTGAAAATGGCTTTCAGAGATTCATTCAGTGGTCACATGAGTATCAGGGTTTTAGAGCTTAGAAGAACTGCTTTCAGACCATTAAGTTTAGTATCAAAAAATTCAAGGTTTATCTATTTTGTCCTCATTTATAAAAACATTTTGGGAAAATTTTCCCCCTGTATATTTTAAACTAGGTCAGTCCAAAGGCCCTTCTGGACCAGTTTCCTGGTTAAGTTACAATAAACCAAGATTTTGTTACTTTATCTTGATCATCCTATATGGTGGTATAGACAGAGACATTGGTATAGGGAAGAAATGTATGAGAAGAAAAATTCCAAAGTTGGGCTGGTGAACAGACTCAGTGGCGCCTGCTGCCAAGCCTGATGACCCAAGTTCAATTCCTAGAACCCAGAGGGTGCAAGGATAGCACTGACTCCTCCCATAAATTGTCCTCTGACCTCTGACCCACTGAGGCACATGCTTTGTCCGTACATAAATAAATGTAATTAAGAAGAAAGAGATCTGGGTAGTGGTGGCGCACACCTTTAATCCCAGCTCCCAGGAGGCAGAGGCAGGCGGATCTCTGTTTGAGGCCAGCCTGGTCTATAGAGTGAGTTCCAGGACAGTCAAGGTTACTCAGAAAAACCTGGCTCAGAAAACCAACAACCAATCAAACAAAATAAAATAGGAAAACAAAAAAGAAGAAGAAGAAAAAGAAGAAAAAGAGATTCCAAAGTATAATCTCTAAGAAAATGATTTTATAAAGCAATCCAGGAGCATAAGTAAAACAAATATCAACTAGCTTTTAAAATTTACAGTAACAAAAGTCCAGAAGCAGTTTTACACAGATATTTCTAATAATAAAAAGTTTTTAAATGAAATTGAATAGTTTTAATAAAGTTTATCTGTTAGCTGATGCAGCTGGTGAATTTAGCAAAAATGAGGCTATATCAGATTAATATTTCATAGGGTTGCCAAGAGGCAGTAAGCAGCTGAGTATGTTTCCAGGGCCTTATAGGTCATGTGATGTAGAACTATACACATGTATCTGCTAAATGAAAGTTTTTGAAAGTAGCTAAGTTTGTTCAGCAAAAGAAACAGCAATGTCTTTAATGGTCAAGTAGACGATTCTTGCTAAAATACTTCTATCACCCAAAGAGGAAAAGGCAGAAGTTATAGCCTAAAGCAGTGCATTGTAATTTCCAAAGTCGGAACACAGAAGAATATACCCACCAGCAAGCACCCGTCGTCAAAGCCCCGACCCAATATTCTACAAAATACCTGACTTCAAAGGACAGAAAAATGACTTCCCACAGTAATTAAGACAGATTCAAAGCACAAGTTCCCTTTGTTATTCTGCTGCTGCTAGAAGCAGGGCCTGACAGGCAAGTGAGCTGACTTACACCACTGAGCTCCTCGAAGCCCAAACTCAAATTTCCCAAGAAAAAAGTACCACAGATGCATGGGAAGTTCCTGAACAATTCTATGATGAATGCAGAAAATGTTGCAAATTAGTTTTTTCTACAAAAAAAATTAAAGCTAAAAAAAGGAGATAGATGTGCATTGCAATAGAATTACATTTATAGAGGTAGAAAGAGGTAGGAGTTAATGCAAAGGATATATACATACCACATAGACCGTTAATTAAAGCACTAGAAAGCCACATGCACTTCAAGACATGCAGGGGTGTTCCGTGACACGAGTCAAGGACATTTTGCCAGAAGAAAAACCTCTTCAAGCATCACCTAAAATGAAGTTATAACTACTGTTATGTTTTAATAGACACTGACGTTGAGCTCATAGCAAACAAGACCTGTAAAGATCAAGTGGGTCAACATGTTAGCATTCCTGTCCTTACCCCTAACTGAGGAGCTATTGACAGCTGATGGTTTCTGGGGAGGGAGAGTCAATTCTCTGGTCCCCGGTAGGTTGACCACACTCCAGTGGATGGTCCCACAACCATGAGTATTTGGACAACACAAATTTAATCCGGTAGGAGATCTCTCACTGTGTGTGTGTGTGTGTGTGTGCATATATAAAACTCACAAAGAAAATTGATAATTTTTTTTAAAAGAGCTTATGTAATAGTCAGGTGACGGTGGTGCACACCTTTAATCCCAGCACTAGGGAGGCAGAGGCAAGAGGAGCTCCGTGAGTTCGAGGCCAGCCTTGTCCACTGAATGAGTTCCAGGATAGCCAGGGCTACACATGATCGAGAAGATTTTGCTAAATTTCTCTAAGCTATTGTAATACAGGTATACCAACAGGTAACCACAGTCTAATGTACGTATTTTTCAGGCCTCACTTTTCTTATAAGTAAAATAAATGTGTCAGTGAAATTGCTTAGATGTTTATTGGCGATTCCTCAAAGTCAATGAGAATATCTATTTCCCTGTAAAAAGAATGTAGTTTGTTAATAGTTTGGGAAGCTGAGTACGCGTAACTACGCATAAATCAGTTTTGGTAAATGATACATTAGCCATTTGCTGTAGGATAGTGGGTCTAGGCCATTGAAGATGGATGTGGATACTCTGAGGGTAAGCTGAATGTTGATGAGACAGCTCAGAAAGTGAGGAAAGACACTGAAGGGCAAACTTGACCTACATGGTTTTGTCAAGAAGCAACCAACTCATGACTTTTTTGAAGACAGTATTTCATTTAAATTATCTTCAATTTTCTTTCTTTCTCAGACTCCTATGTAAGCACACACACAGAGAGAGACTCCAGACACACACACACACACACACACACACACCACACACACACACACACACACACACGGTCCTAGGAACTGTTCTGATGGGAGCAAATGATTGACAGCAGTGAGCATGAAGCTGTAGAAATCTGGAACCATCTCTTTGGGAATGTCAGGTCTGACAAGCTCGAAGCACTCGCTTTCCTCAATCTCACTTGGGGCAGCAGTCTTCTGCTGAAAACAGAGGTAAGGGGGATTACCTCTTCAAGACTCAGCCAATGGCTTCAAAGATGCCATGACTCTACAAAGATGCCATGACTCCAGGAGACAGGGGGATGCCAAAATCGCCCTTAGGAAACTGACTGATAATTAGGTATTAGTTTAAATAGCTGGCATTGACAGGGGTTCAGGCAAAGGTTCTTACCGTAACCTTCTTTTCCATAAGCAAACGAGGGAGGTATAATCACTTTTCTCTTCTCTCCAGGGCACATGTCCATCATGGCAATGTCTAGCCCCTTTATGACGTGCCCAACACCAAGCACAAACCATTTTGGGTGGCCTTCATCTTGCGTCCGACTGCAAGAAACCATACTTAGTACTTAAATGAGCAGATGCCACGAAGGAAAGCTTGGTTTTTATTTAAAATTGGAATCTCTCTTCCCATGTTCGCATTCTTCCGTAAGTCCGACCTTTGTGGCGTTGGTCGAAAGGATGGCTAGAAGTCATTCCATTTCTGTTCTACTATCATCCTTACAAAAACTACCCAATAGCCAAAGTTTTAAAATGGGTCTCCTGCCTCTAACTTAGCTGCATGACTTTAACAAAACTCATTTAATTTCTCTGGGTTTCTTCCCAAAACCAGAGGGGCAGGCTGAGCCCCAGATTTCATTTTAAGGACTGAAAGTAACATCTCGTTAAATTTCTCTTCTAAATAGGAAGAATAAGTTTCCTTCTAAATTGGAAAGAATCGCTTTCTCCAGGCCTATCTTTG
>LOJH01003283.1:29455-39530 GCA_001685095.1 Ellobius talpinus | reverse complement strand
GGAGGTGGAAAATTTTTTTAATAACAATAAAAAAAGTGTCTGAAAAAAATATAAAAACAAAACAAAACAAAAAAAAGAATAAAACCCAGTAGCTACACTATAAAAAATTCTCCGTGTAGTGTTCTTTATGACACCAGCTTGGGCACCAATTTAAATTTTTTTTTTCAAGACATGGTCTCTCTTTGTAACCCTGGTTGTCCTGGAACTCACTATACAGACCAGGCTGTCCTCAAACTCTGAGACCTGCCTGGCTCTCTCTCCTGAGTGTTGGGATTAAAGGTGTGCACCACCACTGCCTGGTTTAATAAGTGATGCTTTCATTTACAGTCTTCTAGTCAGTTGTGGCAATGGCTCCAACTCAGAACTCAAGTTTAATTGGCAGGAGTTTCTGGGAACATTGTTATAAAGGAGGGGAAGGTACCATTTGGACTTGTGGGAGAGCTCACTATGCTTTACTTATGACCTGCATGAACACAAGAGAGCAGGCAGGACCCATACTTTCTATTTTTAGTCTCTGTATTACTATTATTTTCATCTTTGGAACAGGGACTTACCCTGTAGCCTAGGCTAGTCTTGAACTCACAGCAATACCCTTCAATCTAGCAAGCACTGTGCTGACAGGTGTGTGTGAACTATGTCTGGGTACAGTCGTCGGTATTATGCACACACTCAGATTTAAAAGAAATTAACATACTAGCTCTTAAGGTCCCTTTATCACAGAGCTTTTGAAAAAAGCATTTGTATTAATCCAGCCCTGCCCTGCTCACCACGCAAGCTGGGTTGTATAACTGAACCTGATGCTGTGTTTAGGGAAAGAAACATGACTTTGTCATTGCCATGCCACCCTAGCTTAGAGTAGGAAGTGGACCACATGGCGCACACCTTTAATCCCAGCACTCCAGAGGCAGAGACAGCTAGATCTCTGTAAGTTCAAGGCTAGCCTGGTGTATAGGAGAGCAAGGGCTGCTACCCAGACTGAGTCCTATCATGATGATTTGACAATGCATAGTCAGTTCAAGGGAACCGACAAAGGGCTGGGAGGTGGTGGTGCAGGCCTTTAATCTTAGCAGAGAGGCAGATGGAGGTGGATCTCTTAGATTCAAGGTCAGCCTGCTCTATAAAGAGGGTTCCAGGACAGCTAGAGCTACACAGAGAAACCCTGTCTTGAAAAATCAACCATCCAACCAACTAACCAACCAACCAACCAAAAACCCCCACAAAACCCCTGTAAAAGTGGGCAGGGTGCAGGAAGATTGGTAGTTTGAGGCCAGCCTGAACTACCTCAAGAGCCTGTCACAAAGGAAAGCAACCTGTGAAGGATCTGAGGCACAGTGACATTTTGTCTTTGTCTAAGAAAAGAACCTATGAAGGACAGCAAGGTGGATGTTTGAAAAAGAATTTAAAAGCCTAGGCGCTTTCCAGGTGCTGGACAACCGAATGGCAAGAAAGACCCAAGACTCTTCTGTTGGCTGGCTGGTGTTGCTGTACTGTGGCTGAATGGAAAGACTGCAAGACACCCATGCTCCCTGAGCCTGAGAGGTCCCAGAAGATGTATGGAACTTGGCTGGGGAGGCAGAGATCATGGAGGATAGGTACTGGCCACCTGGAACACTGACAGGTAGCTTTTAGCATAGGCAGGCATTGGTGAAGAGTAAAAACACAGGCATCACACAAGCGTCTAGGATACTATGTGTATCTCAGCAGAAGTGCAGAAAGGGAGAACTTGAAGACAAGTTTTCTGCTGAATGTGTTAACTGGAATGCATGGGTATGCACAACCAAAACAGTACTTTACATCCACGTTAAACTTCCTTGACCATTAGCTTTCCAGAATTACTGTCACTAAAGTCCTAGTAACAGACTGTTCCAGAATTTACCTTCCCAGATTTACATCTACCTAACATGAAAATGTCCTGATATATAGGGACACCCACTCATATAGCTGTGTACTCCCCACAGAACCTGTGTCTAATCCCCCACAGAGACACTGACTACACACATAGGCAGGACACCAGTCTGGGACCTGAGATGTGACAGCGACAGTGGCGGTCATGAGGTCCTGCTGCAGATCTGTTCAATGTCATTCATCTCTTTGGGACAATCTGCAGAAAGGATAAGAGGTGAGTCCTGAGTCACCACCACATCATCCTCAATCCGTACTCCGAGACCGCGAAACTTCTCTGGTGCATCTCTGTCATCCTCAGGAATGTAAATGCCTAAAGAAGAGAAACGGGTTGTGTGTGACCAGTGACAGTAACCAGTGGACAGCAACCAGAAGCATGTTCACCTCTGTTACAATTCTTTCAACTCATGGATCTTTAGTGCACTTACCTCAGAGTGGAAGGAATTAAATGAGCTACTACACACAAGAGAGCTGTGTACAGGAAGCTCAGTCAAGGTGGCTGTCGTTAGTTAGGATTACTACTGTTATAGCCATTTTGTTTAGTAGACTACAGATTGCATTCAACTATAGTAATACCAGTCACGATTCTGTCATGGTGTAGTGGTTTAAGAAAGTCACTAATTTGACTGGCAGTGGTGATGCACGCCTTTAATCCCAGCACTCAGGAGGCAGATGCAGGTGGATCTCTGTGATTTCTAGACCAGCTTGGTCTACAGAGTCCCAGGATAGTCAGGGCTGTTACACAGAGAAAGCCTGTCTTGAAAAGCAAAAAACCAAACCAAACAAAAACCAAGAAACAAACACGTAACAACAAAAAAACCAAACAAAACCCCCCCAACCTCTCCAAACCAAAAACCCCCAAAACCAAAAACCCCAAAACAAATCAACAAACAATGCAAAAAACCTTTATCAGTCATAACACACCTAATTTTCAAACTCTGGGTCTAAGAATCATCAATTTTTAATAGGCAGCCTCTCCTACCAGCCCTTGCACCTCACTGTGGCCACAATTTGGCTTTTCCAGTTGCTCAACAGGCATTCGCTTGAGTCAGGTAACTCGGTGGGATGAGGGTGGGTAGTTCACTGTAGGTACTGGGATGTTGCAACCCACCACTGCTGTGCTGTGAGACTATCACAAGTTGACCATGGCAAAGGCAGGATTAAAAAAAAAATGTTTCTTAATACCAATTTACAGAAAGTATTTGCCAACTGTTGTTCATTTGAGGAGTCAAATTAAACAAACTGTGTGATCCTAAGCAAGAAAACTCAAGACAAACCTAAATATTTTATATTCTGTAAATAAAAGTAGCAATGTAGCCGGGCGGTGGTGGCACACACCTTTAATCCCAGCACTTGGGAGGCAGAGGCAGGCGGATCTCTGTGAGTTCAAGGCCAGCCTGGTCTACTAGAGATAGTCCAGGACAGGCTCCAAAGCTACAAAGAAACCCTGTTTCAAAAAACCAAAAAAAAAAAACCCAAAACAGTAGCAATGCACACTTCAGGGTTAAGCCATCCCTCACCTGGTTCAATTGTGATCACCATACCAGGCTGCAGAGGGAGTGAACGAGGCATGTCTGGGGTGTCATGGACATCCATTCCAAGGTAATGGCCAACATGGTGAGGGCAGTATTTCCGAGCAGCCTGGAAAAGATAATTAGCACAGTATTCTTAGGGCAACGAGCTCTTACAGGGAAAGTTGGTATGGAGAAATCAGTGAGACGTGGTGTTAGTAACTTCCAGTTTCTGCCATTTAACCTAGCCTTGGATTAATACTTGAGAGACCTGACAAACTGCAACTTGTTTTGGGGAGTGTGGTGTGTTGTGCTGTGAGCATGAGTGTGTGGGATGCCAGTGTGTGCACTTGTGTGCAGGTACACAGATGCATGAATGTGCCTACTGAAGCTAGAGTTGACAGTGGCTGTCTTCCTCTACAGAACTTCATTCACCTTGTTTCTTGATTGACTGGTTGGTTGGTTGTGTTTTTGTGTGGGTGTTCATGTCTAATGTGTGTGTTGAGGTAAGAACACAACCTGTTCTCTCCTCCTGCTATGTACGCTCTGGGGAATGAACTCAGGCCATCAGGCTTGGTGGCGTGTGACTTTTTATATAAGGAACTACCTTGTCATCCCTGCACTTTTTATATAAGGAACTACCTTGTCATCCCTGGACTTTTTTTTTCTTGATGAGCTTGTAGCTCACTGGCTGGCTAGATTAGGGGTGAGCAAGTCCACAGAGGTCACTTCAGTCTCCACTGCCTAGTTGCCTAGTTGCCAGGATTATGGAAATAGGCTGCTATTTTTTTTTAAAGAGACAGGGTCTCTGTGTAGCTGGGGCTGTCCTGGAATTTGCTCTGTAGACCAGGCTGTCCCGGAACACACAGAGATCCATTTGCCTCTGCCTTGGAGGGCTGGGAGACAGAGGCAGGTGGATCTCAGTGAGTTCGAGGCCAGCCTGGTCTACCAAGTGAGTTCCAGGACAGCCAACTGTTACACAGAGAAACTCAGTCTTGAAAAACAAACAAAAAATTTATTTAATTTTACTAGTATGAGTGTATGCCTGCATGTATGTATGTGTACTTTGTATGGACCTAGTGTCCTCAAAGACCCAAAGAGGGTATCAGATCCCTTACAACTGCAGTTACAGATGTTCATGACCCTCTATGTGTGTGCTGGCAACCTGGGTCCTCTGGAAGAGCAGCCTCTGAGTCATCTGTTCAGCTTCTACACCTTCTTTTTCATGTGGATGCTGGGGATCTGAACTCAGGTCCTCATGCTTGCATCAGAAATCACTTTACTCACTGAGCCACGTCCATGCCTGGCAAACTGCGCCATTAGCATACTTACCATGCTGCCTTCCATCCCACTGTTAAATTTATTATACACAGGCTAAGGAAAACCAGTAATAACTGACAAAGAAAATCGGTTTTGGGACAAGGATATAGCTCAGTGTGGTATTTGCCTACCATATGCAAGGTCTTCAGTTTTATCCCTAGCACAGGGGAGAAAAAAATCTTTTTGGGGAAAGGGAGGACAGCAATGTTATCCTTTCAAGTCACACAGGGAAGATGTGCAAAGCAGTGGTGGCGCAGGCCTTTAATCCCAGTACCTGGGAGGCAGATTTCAGTGAATTTGAGGCCAGCCTGGTCTACAACATGAGTTCCAAGACAGCCTGGACTTATACAGAGCAACCCTGTCTTGAAAAACCAACCAACCAACCAACCAACCAAACAAACAAACAAACAAACAGACAAACAAACAAACAAACAAAAAAGGAAGATACAAACTATGAGCACACACTTGAAATCCCAGTTCTTGGTGGGTGGAAACAGGGGAATCAGGAATTTAAGACCAGCCCGGGTTATGAGACCTTGTCCCTGCCATCAGTAAAATAAAAAAAATACAACTCACACATCTCTCTTGGGTAGCCTAGTCCGTAAATCCTAAGTATTCCATATCAAATTGTGGAATAGGCATGATTGTATATTTATTGGCTTGGATAATTCTATCAGTTAATTAAATATTTGTTGGCTTGGCACAGGGAATTTGTAACTTCTTTTTTTGACAATAGGAATCCTGGAATTCTAAAATTGGAGATGGATGATGTCCAATGCTTGTGCGGCTCAGGTTTTTGCAATTATAATGTATACCATTGCATTTATATACAGACAAAACCCATTACAGATGTAACCCTTGGGTATTCTGCTAAAATCTCAATAATGTGACTGAATCAATAAACAGTCTCCCCTCTGATCCCCAGAATTCCCAGGAAAGGTTTAGGAGTTAACATTCTCTCCTTGTTTGCTTCCTTCCCACCCTGCCTGTACAGACTTCATTTTCTGTTTTCTGAGGACTACACTAGTCCTATAGCAGACCATGAATCAGAACGTGCTGCCACCTACTGGCAAAAGTAAGGATCAACTTCCTTTGTTTCAATCCATGTTAAAGCTAAACCCATTTTATAAGGAAATGCAAAGACAGTATCTAAGTTTTGTAGCTTTATTAAGAAGGGCAAAAATTGAGTCGGGCGGTGGTGATGCACGCCTTTAAACCCAGCACTCAGGAGGCAGAGGCAGGTGGATTTCTGTGAGTTTGAGGCCAGCCTGGGCTACTAGAGTTAGTTCTAGGACTGGTACCAAAGCTACAGAGATACCCTATCTTGAAAAAAAAACCAAACAAACAAACAAATTGAGCAGTGTGTTGGCTGTTCTCAAGGACTGGGTGAAGAAGAGGAAGGTACCTTGAAGGTGTTTTCTTTGCTGTTCTTCACGATCCCCAGATCTTTAAGCTTCTGCCCCATTAGTGTTATCATAGTGCTGTAGATGTTCTCCAAGCTTGTCCCAGGGGAGCACAGTGTCAAACACGCTCTCTGGATCTCTAGAACAGCTTCATAGAGCTCTGCCTGAGGTGCGGTGAATCTAGGGACAGGAAAGCCAAGGAATGCGAGTTAGGTATTCAGTAGGCAGGCCTGGCAGCAGGTGTTTTACTAGCTAGTCATCTCGCTGGACCTTCAATAGTTTAAGATGAAAGTTTACATTACGGATTTAAACCTTTTCTTCCTTTTTATTTCTTTCTGTGTTTCTGTGTTTGAGCCCAAAGCCTTGTGAATAAGAGGCAAATACCTACCACTTTCCTTTCCAGTTTAAACACTTCAAGTTTATGAACTTTTAAACTGGGCATGGTGGTACAGGGATTCAGTAATCCCAGAACTCATTAGATGGAGGCAGGAGGACTACAGCTCGAGGCCAGGCTGGGCTACACAGTAAGTGTGCAACCGTCTAGGGTACTATGTGTTTTCCTGCCTGAAAACAAAAGTCACAAAGTTTTGCTTCAGCTTTATTCTCCTAATATTTATATATGGTGTTCTCCCTTTCTCTGGTGTTCTGAGATAGTGTCTCTGTGTAGCCCTAGCTGTCAGGAGCTCCCTTTGCAGGCCAGGCTGTCAGTTGCTGAGCCACCTCTCCAGCCCGGCCTTTAACTCTGTCATCCTGCTCCAGTTCTGGGTTACAGAAGCACAGTATCACTCTCTCATACTCACTCTTTCCCAACTACTTGGACATCTCAAAAAGAGATTTTATTTATTTCAGGTTATATATGTGTTCATGGTTTGTGTATGTGAATGCAGTGTCTAACAAGGCCCTGGAGCTGGAGTCACAGGCAGCTGTGAGCTGCCAACATGGGTCTGCTGGAAGAGGAGCAAGAACTCTTCATCACTGAGCCAACTCTCCAGCTCTGAAATGTATGTCTGTCAGCCAGGCGTGGTGATGCACGTTTTTACTCCCAGCACTTGAGAGGCAGAGGTACAAGGATCTCTGAGTTAGAGGCCAGCCTAGTCTACAGCCTAGTCCTGATGTCTATTTTGTTTCTATTACTGTCACTGTTTCAGTTTTCTACACTTGATTTTAGTTAAAAGATCAAGAAGCCATACCATTTTAGCTTCCTTATGGTTGATGTTTTCATGGAAATGTTTTTCCCCATCTTCTTATTTTCATGAGTTTAAGAGTTTTTATTTTTGTGCTAGGCAGTAGTGATGTAGACCTTTAATCCCAGCAATGTGGAGCAGAGGTGGGCAGACCTCTTGAGTTTGAGGCGAGCGTGACTCACAGAGTGAGTTCCAGGACAGGGCCACACAGAGAAGTCCTGCTCAAAAAACAAAAACAAAAAACCAAACCAGAACAAAAGGGGTGGATGGGGCTTGTCGTCAGGAATGGTGGTGCATGCCTATAATTCCTATACTTAGTTTGCTTGAGAATTCATGGCACGGCGCACATGTGCAGGACGGGAGGATAAAGGATAACCTGGGAAGTCAGCTCTTTCTGTGTGACTCCCAGGAGGGTTTAAATTTAGGTCATAAAGGCTTGGTGGCAAGTGCCTTCACCCACTAAAGCCATCCTGCCAGCCCCCCACAATTATTTTTTAGCAATCTGTTGTAACTTCTCTATTGGCTTGTTAGATATACTTATTTGTATTATCTTTTTCTGGTTGCTTTGGGGGTTAGGTTCTTCTGAAGAGTGATTTTCTCATCTTGGCTGGATCCAAAGCACAAGTGTTCTCAATGGGAAGCAACTAGTTTACCCAGATTCTAGCTGCTGGTATTTTACTGAGTGCTCTAGTGTCTTTGTAGCAAAGTTTTGTTATCAGCTAATAATTTCTGAATATTTTATATGAAGATTTGGGGATTTACTTTCTCTAGCTTCCTCTCTTCAAGAATTTCCCCCAAATTTCTGGTTTGTTTGCCAGGACCTATCTAAATCTGTTCTCTGTCTTTTTTTTTTTTTCATTTTTGAGATAGGGTTTCTCTGTATAGCCTTGGCTGTCCTGGAACTCACTCTGTTGACCAGGCTAGACTTGAATTCAATAGATCCACCTGCCTCTCCCTCAGAGTGCTGGGATTAAAGGCATATGCCATTGCTGCCAGGCTGTTCTCTGCCATCTTAGGCTTCTGAGACTGGCTTTACACTGGTATAGTACTGTGGACTAGGAAACGCCTTTGG
Source organism: Ellobius talpinus (assembly GCA_001685095.1). Lineage (NCBI taxonomy): Eukaryota > Metazoa > Chordata > Mammalia > Rodentia > Cricetidae > Ellobius > Ellobius talpinus. The sequence goes on along the minus strand of LOJH01003283.1, from coordinate 31,138 downwards.
GGCTTGCCAGAGAGGTGGCTCAGTGTTCAGAGTGACTTCCTCCTTTTGCAGAGGACCTGAGTTTAGTTCATAGCACCAAGTCAGGCAGAATTACCTGTAAATGCGGCTTCAGGGCATCCAATGCCTCTGGCCTTCACTGGTTCCTGTATGCGCACAGGTATATAAATTAAAACTAATTTTAAAAAAAATGAAGAAACTAGCCTCAGGCTGAAAACCCTAACCACTAAATCTACCCATTTTAGTTATTTTTAAGAGGATTTACACGGGTTGGAGAGGCAGCTCAGTGGTTTTGAAACTGGCTGCTCTTCCAGAGGACCCGGGTTTGACTTTCAGTGCCCACATGATGGCTCACAGCTGTTTATTTTTTAATGGTTTATTTATTTTTTTATCTATTTTATGTGCATTATTGGGCCTGAACGTGTGTCTGTGTGAGGGTGTCAGAACCCCTGGAACTGGAGTTATAGACAGTTGTGAGTTGCTATGTGGGTACTGGGAATTGGACCTGGGTTCTCTAGGAATAGCAGCCAGTACTCTCAACCTCAGAGCAATCTCCCCAGCCCCATCTTAAAGCTGTTCATAATTCCAATTTCAGGGGATCCAATGCCCTCGTCTGGTTTATGGGCACTACACACATATGGTGCAAAAACACACATAAATTTACAGGTTTTGTTTGTTTGTTTTTTGAGACAGGGTTTCTATGTGTAACAGTCCTGGCTGTCCTGGAACTTGCTTTGTAGACCAGGCTGGCCTTGAGCTCACAGAGATCCGCCTGCTTCTGCCTCCTGAGTGCTGGTGAATTAAAGGTGCGCACCACCACTGCCCGGCAGGATTTACACTTTTTGCCTATAATGGATAGATACTCTCTAGTGCTTTCAAATTGTTCTTAATATTTTGTTGAGATTTTATAATCATTATCTATGAGGTGTTAGTGTAACAAAGATATGATACTGTATAAGACATTATAATTCGAAGGTAAAAAGCAATAAAGAAAACCACAAATGCAAATATCAAAACAAAGTGTATGTGGTTCCTATGTTAAGCCTTTCTATGCTACATAATGAACAAATCAGGTAAAAACAAAAACAGTAAAAAGCTTTGTAAAGACAGCTAACTTGACATATAAGAGCCACTTATTCTAGATACTTCCCTACACTAACTCAAATCCTAAGATGCCATGGGGCATGTTACTCTGTAGATCCCTACCTGCCATTGACAGGCCATGTCCGGGTGATGTCACTCACATAGCAGGCAGATTCACAACCTCCATCAAGAAGCACCATTTCACCATCCTGGAACACAGAAAGGGAAGGAGGTAGCAATCAGGTAATCTCACAACTGCAAGTTGTTTCTTCTTGTCTATGTCTCTGGACCGCTGGAGAGACAGCTTGGTGGTTAAGAGCACTTGTTCTAGCAGAGGAGTTGGGTTTGGTTCCCCAAACTCACATAGTGGCTTACAACCACCCTCAAATCCAGTTCCAGGGGATCTGATGACCTCTTCTGATCTTCATGGGCCCATGCAGACAAACAAACTACACACACAAATTGAGGGGGAAAAAGTTTCTGGGGCCAGCAGGATGGTTCATTGAGTAAGGGTGCTTGACCATCATCATTATCATCATCACCATCATTATCATCACCATCATCATCACCATCATCATCATCACCATCATCATCATCATCACC
>LOJH01003283.1:15332-29360 GCA_001685095.1 Ellobius talpinus | reverse complement strand
TCATCATCACCATCATCATCACCATCATCACCACCATCATCATCATCACCACCAACACCATCATCATCACTATCACCACCCCCACCACCATCATCATCATCACCACCACCATCACCATCATCATCACTATCATCATCATCACCACCACCATCACCATCATCATCACTATCATCACCACCATCACCATCATCATCATCATCACCATCATCATCATCATCACCACCACCACCACCATCATCATCATCATCACTATCACCACCACCACCATCATCATCACCATCACCACCACCATCATCATCACCATCATCACTATCATCACCACCACCACCACCACCATCATCATCATCATCACTATCATCACCACCACCACCATCATCATCACTATCACCACCACCACCACCACCACCATCATCATCATCATCTACATATGTTAATCCACTTCCTTACTAAAACACAATTACTCTTAGCATCTTTTCCTTAGGGTCTCTGTGTGTAGCTTTGGCTGGTCTGGAACTTTCTATGTAGAAGAGGCTGGCCATGAACTAACACAGATTCACTACTTTTAGCTCTTAATTTTAGCATTCCTTTTCTGCTGTCACAATATGTGTGGGTAAGAAGAAAATGTTGAGTGTATTTGTCCTGATCGACTCATAACCCTTAAAGATAGGTCATATCCTTGCCATATAGAAATAAAAACAAACTTTGGCATAAAAATGATGGTATTTGTTAGGCAGTGGTGGTGCACACCTTTAATCCCTCAGCACTCAGGAGGCAGAGGCAGGTGGATCTCTGAGTTTGAGGCCAGCCTGGTCTACAGAGTGAGTTCCAGGACAGCAAGGGCTATAGAGAGAAACCCTGTATGGGGTGGAGGTGAGGGTGGAAGATGGAAGAAATGGCAACAGGATGGAATAAAGTCCCTGTTAAAAGCTAACTTGGCCCTGTACAAAATACTTTATAAAACATTCACATTATATAAGAGATACTGGAAAGACTTTTGCTTAAAAACAGATAACCCAAGGCTGATAACCCAAACAGATAACACCTTCAATTTTAGCACTCAGGAGGCAGAAGCAAGGAGATCTCTGTGAGTTCCAGGCTAGCTGGTACTATATAGCAATACTCTGTCTCAGAAACAAAAACAAAAACCTAGACCTGGCAATAGTGGGCTAAGTTAATAGCAACTAAGACACATACCAATACTGGTAGATATACCTAACACAATCACCTAGAACATGACGAAGTCGAGGCAAGGGGAAGCATGAAACAGAGAACAGAATGAAAAGGTGTAGAACACATCTATTTTAAAGACCTTGAAGGAGTAAGGAATGAACATATAGAACACAGGAAAGATGATACCTTAATTATATCTGAGACACTGACAACAGATTAAAGACATAAACGTATAGATGTAGAAAGCAGAAATAAATTAATTTACATAAAACCAAGTTGGATTTTTGGGTTCTCTATGTAGCCCTGGCTGGCCTAGAACTTACTATGAAGACCAGGCTAGCCTCAAACTCATACTAGAGATCTGCCTGTCCTTGTCTTAGGAGGACTGGGATTAAAGGCACACCACACAAGCCCACTGGCATCTTTACTTCTTAAAGTAACTGTCCAGTGATACTTCTTTTTGAGAAAAGATATAGTAACTATGATTATGAAGCAGATTTAGATATGACCATGACTTAAGTAAAACAAACAAGGTGGTAGAAAAATGTATAAAGTTATCTCAGGAAAATAAATTTAATTGCCGTAATCACTTTGGAAATGTCTGGTATTATCCAAGATGCAAACATGCGCATCTTTCAACCCAGACATTCCACTATTACATGTCCCTTGGATGAACTTGATGTCTTATATGCCAGGGCACAAACAATAACATTGTAAATTTGGAAATAACATATGTCTATTATCACATTAAGAAATTAAGAAAAAATTTATAGTATTAAAGTCACTTAAAAATAACAATTATTGGGCTAGAGAGATGGCTCAGTTGTTAAGAGCACTGGCTGCTTTTCCAAAGGACCTGGGTTCAATTCCCAGCACCGACATGGTAGTTCACAACTGTCTGTTGTGTTCCAGTTCCAGGAATCCGACACCCTCAACAGACATATGAGCAGGCAAGACACCAATTTGCATAAAAATAAATATTTTAAAAAAATTGTGAAACAAATAAATTTAATTACAAAAAAGAATGGAAAGCAATTTTGGTTTTGTTTTAACAAATTCCGAGAACGGGATGTCTAATTAAATGTAAATGAAATAAAAAACAAAACAAAAAAACAAAAACAAACAATTGTGTTTGTCCTATATAGCTCAGTGGCAGAGCACCCAAGGCACCCCAAGTCTGACCCTTAGCAACGCAAACAATAATACAAGACCCAAAAAACACTGTGCATGCCTCGTGCCCCAGCTACTCTCAGAAGGTTGACACAGAATGACAGCTTAAGGCGAGGAGTTTGCAGACAGCCTAGGCCACATGATAAGACTTGTCTCTTTAATTCCACCTCCAAAACTCTATTCCTTAAGTCACATTTTTATGAAACTAATGATGCTTCTAAATAAAAATGTAAAATATTGTAATGTACTAATTTCCATGACTTTCTGTCAAGCTTAGTGGGAAAGGCGGCCTAGTCTTACAATGGCCTTGCAGTTCAAGCTGTTGAGTAGCCACAGAGCAAGCACTCCAGTGGGCCTTGTAACAGCACAAGAGGGAAAGCCATCACATGACGTCTCAGTCCTATGCAAACTGACTTAACCCTTAGACCTGTTCTTCTACACCAGTGAAAAGGTGTAGGCAAAATGGCTTCAAAGCTGGGCATGGTGTGCATGCTGTAATGCTAGCACTTGGGAGAGAGACCAACGCAGGAGGATCGCTGCAAGTCTGAGGCCAGCTTGGGCTACCCAAGAGAATTCTAAGCTAGTCTAAACCATGGAGTAGCATCCTGCCAACAATAATACTCTGCCCCTAAACATTCTGAAGTTATACAAAGTTCAAAAACGAAGTCAAATTATGTCAAGTATGTATTGGTTAAAAAAAAAAGCCTACGGTATGGACTAGAATGTAGCTCAGGAGAGTCTAGTATGACAAAACCTTGGGTTCCATCCCCAGCACTACACAGAACTGGATGATGGCATCCACCTGTAATCCTAGCACTAGAGAGAGAGGCACACAAGAAGGCTCAGGGTCATTCTTGGCTACATCAGACCCTGTCTCTAAACCACCCATATCAACCATCCAAAAAAGACAAAACAAAGACACGATCACTACCTCAATAAATTCAAAAAAAAAAAAAAAAAGAAGAAGAGCCTGAACCAGTAGGCTAAGGAAGCCCATAAAGGAAATACTAGCTCGAGAAGCTCCACAGGCTGCTTCACACGCAGCACACTGGAGGCTACCTGCCTGGTCCACCCAGTGCTGCCTCACACCCTGCCTGTGTACTACAGCTTGCTAACGTTTAACAACTATCTTTTTCACCCACTAAGCAAGTATGCTAGTAAATGTTCTTACCTAACAGGGCTACTCCAAGGACTAATGAAATAACATCCACAGACCATTTTAGAAATAAAAAGTGCTTTTCAATGGCATTCCATTTGCGAGGCAAGGAAGAGCAGTGAGTTTGGGAAACCTGAGCCTCTTGGGGAGCAGACCACAGGGCATTCCAAATACCTTGATGAGCTGATTGTTCTTCACATAGTGCAAAGTGTTCGAGCGATTACCGCCTGCAACCACTGGTGGGTAGGCTAAGATGTCCGCACCTCGGGCCCGGCATTCAAATTCAAACTGTGAAAAAGAACAAAGTGCAACTCACACAGTTTCTGTGGAACTGTCCCAGCCCAGGATGTTTTCAATCACCACAGAGGTATTTACTCTAAGTTATTACTGGAACACTGGCCATACCTAAGCAACCATTTTATGCCATCAACTCGGCACATTTCTGACTCTTCCTGATGTTCTATATTCTGGTCTATAAACGCCCTCTCACATCAATCCTGTCATCCAGCTTTAGTATGGACAGGAGCTCACATAGCCCTGATTGACCTCAAACTTACTATATACCTGAGGATGACCCCGAACTCCTGACCACATGTGTCCATTTCCTAAATGTTGCAATCTGACGTGCAACAACCTTATTATTTAATCTCTTGTAATTTAAGCTTCCCATGGTTTTCAAAGGAAGTCCAGAAGACAGAGAAAATCTGTAAAGAAGGCTGAGTCCAAAAACACATGCAAGGCTATTCTTATCAACTAATCAATATATGGCTTATATTTTTATCAATACCTTAAAATGACTTATTTTATTTATTTATTTTTAAATGTTTATTTATTATGTATACAGTGTTCTGTCTGCATGTATGTCTGCAGGCCAGAAGNNNNTATCTATCTATCTATCTATCTATCTATCTATCTATCTATCTATTATTTATTTATGGTTTTTCAAGACAGGGTTTCATTCATTCATTCATTCATTCATTCATTCATTCATTTATTTATGGTTTTTCAAGACAGGGTTTCTCTGTTGCTTTGGAGCCTGTCCTGGAACAAGCTCTTGTAGACCAGGCTGGCATAGAACTCAGAGATCCGCCTGCCTCTGCTTCCCAAGTACTGGGATTAAAGGTGTGCGCCACCACTGCCCGGCTTAAAATGGCTAATTTTAGTTCTGTAAATAGTTACCAACCTAAATGTTCTGGTTAAGTGGAAAAGCATGCTGGGAAACTACATTCTGCCACCTTCAGCACACTCCGAAGGCTCCATCTAAGGGCTACCTCAGGTCTCCCTTCCTTTACAGGTCCTCCTCCGTTCACACTTGTCTTCACGGGAACAGCACGTGCTTTAGATGAGTAAGCAAGCAACAACACAAGGAGGCTAAGCTGCCACTACCCTACCTGCCTGCAAGCCGACGTAAGCCATCTGGGAGCCAGTGACCTCACTTATACATTTGCCCCAACAGGCCCCTTCCTGCTATGTGACGCTCACCTTTGCATAGAGAAAAGCTTCGTCCACTGGTGCTTTACTGGCAAACATGGTCTCTATGAAGGCCTGGAAAGAGAGGTAAGGGGAGGAATATGGTCACATTTGTTCACCTGCATGTATGTCCTTGTGAGGGTCCCTTAAAATGGAGCTTACAGACAGCTGTGAGCTGCCATGTCGGTGCTGGGAAATGAACCCAGGTCCTCTGGAGAGCAGCCAGTGCTCTTAAGAACTGAGCCATCTCTTCAGCCCCAAATATAGTTTCATTTTATCTATCACTCAAATATTCAAAATGTTGGGGTTCAAATAAAGAATACTTGAGTTTTCTCAACCAGATGCTATGACTAAGTAGTATAAAATTTCAGGAGGGAAAAGAAACATTGCTCGCTGGAATAGTTGACTGATGACCGATTTAGAGTTAGGGCGCTCAACCTTCCCACTCAGAATAAACACGTATGTTAGAGCCAGCAATCTGTAAAGTCTTATGTCTTCTCCAAAACTCATGCTGAGTCAAGCATCAGTGCATGTCTTTATACAAGCACCCAGGAGGTGCTCACACACACACACACACACACACACACGCAAAACACTCACATAAAATAAAAAACATCTATCAAAGTGACATTTATCATGGGTGTGTGTGTGCATATGCACGGGGGTGCAGGTGTCACACATGCACATGGAAGTCACAGGACAATTTTCAGGAGCCAGTATTTCCTTCTACCACATGGGTCCCAGGGAACAAATTCATGTTTGGCAACCAGTGCTTTGCCCACTGAGCCATCTCCCTAGATCAAACTTCAGTAGTATTGACAATTGGACCTAGTTAATGATTGGTTGTGAGGAGCCGTCTAATTCAATGTAGGATGTCAATAGCATCCAGCATATTCAAACACCAGATACGGCAGCCTGTGTCAACTACAAAAGGGACAAAAATACTTCCCCTGAGAACCACTGGCCCAGAATACTGATTCTCTGGGACAGCCACACCCGTGTGTATGTCTATTTTTATTGGTATACATACTTGCAATTCACAACTATACTTAGTTTTTAGACACACACACACACACACACATTTATGGTGCAGGTGATTAACCCACGTGTGCTCTGTTACTGAGCTACACTCCCAGGGCTGCAGAAAATATATTGATTAGCTTGTACAGATATTTAAAACATGACATGACAGGCTAAATTTAGAGCTAAAACAAGCAAGCTCTGAGGTGTGGAAAGGAGTTCAAAACATTCATTCTGAACCACAAAGATTGTCATGATAACTATGGCTATTTATAAGTGGGCCACAAATTATCTTAGTTTCTTAGGAGCCAATGTGAAAAGGGAAATTACAAGACTTCTTCTCTTCTCTCTCTTGGTTGTTTTGAGGCAGGGTTTCTGTTTAGTCCTGGCTGTCCTAGAACTTGCTCTGTAGACCAGGCTGGCCTGTAACTCAGAGATCTACCTGCCTCTGCCTCCTGAGTGCTAGAAGTAAACGTGAGAGCCACCATGTCTGGCTTATTATTTTAGATTTCTAATTAGAATTGTGATTAAGTTGTGTGGTCTTGTACATGTGAGGGAAGGACCCTAGGAGGCAAGAAGGTGGTGTCAAACTGGGGTGGTGGTGGCACATGCTTTTAATCCCAGCACTCAGGAGGTAGAGGCCAGCCTGGTCTACAAGAGCTAGTTCCAGGATAGGCACCAAAGCAACAGAGAAACTCTGTCTTGAAAAACAAAAACAAACAACAACAACAACAACAGAAATTATCTGCACCGGGGGTAGTGGTGGTATACACCTTTAATGCCACTGGGGCCAGAAAGTCTATAAATACATATAACATGGTCTCTGATCCCAAGAAAGGGAAAGAGGTGCCAGGTGGTGGTGGCAAGGGCTGTAATCTCAGCACTTGGGAGGCAGAGGTAGGTGGATCTGTGAATTTGAAGCCAGCTAGTCTACAGAGTGAGTTCTAGGACAGCCAGTGTGGTTACACAGAGAAAAAAGTAAAAAAAGGAAACTGACTTGTTGGGGCTGGAGAGATGGCTCAGTGGTTAAGAGTACTGGGTGCTCTTCCTGAGGATCTGTGTTTGACTTCCAGCACCCACAACATTGGCTCACAACAATCTGAAACTCCAGTTCCAGAGGATCCAATCAACTCTTCTGGCCCTGTGGGCACTGCATGTAAAGATGCACAGACAAACATGCAGGCAAAACACACACACACACACACACAAAATAAAAATTAAAAAAAAACCCAAAATAAATTGACTTGCAGACTGGAGAAAGACAGCCCAGGGATGACAAGCATTTGCAGCCACTGTAGAGGACCAGTTTACTTTGCAGGACCCATGCCAAGTGACTTACAACCACCTATAATCCTAATTCCTGGAAATCCATGCTCTGTCTTCTCAGGCATGGGCACACCTCTTTTTCTAGCGTATTTTCTTATTCTCTCATTTATTAAATAGACCGGTGCTCACTATGCATCTCTGCTTAGCCTCAAAGTCCCTATGTAGAGCAGGATAGCCTTAAACTTGCAGAGGTCCTCCTGCCTCTGCCTCCTGAATTCTAAGGCCTATATCACCATGCTCGACACAGGCACACAAATTTAAAAGAAAAAAAAATAAAGAGATTTACCTGTTTGGGCTGGAGAGAGAGCTCAGAAGTCAAGAGCACTTTTTTTCTCGCAGGACTCAAGCTTGGTTCCTAACACTCACCTGGTGGCTCATAACCACCCTAACTCCAGTTCAAGGGACTCTAGTGCCCTCTTCTGACCTCTGTGGGCCACAGGTGTGCACATGGTACACATATTTACACGCATGAAAATACCCATAAAATAAAATTTTAAAATATTGACTTCTAATTTGTGAAATCTGAGTTGTTTTTAATTTAAAAAAATTTATATGTATGTATGTTTTGCCAGTAGGTATGTCTGTATAACACACGGGTGCAATGTCCATGGAGGTCAGGAGAGATCACTGAGTCCCTGAGAAATGGAGTTACAGATGGTTGTGGCTTTGGAGCCTGTCCTTGAACTAACTCTGTAGACCAGACTGGCCTTGAACTCACAAAGATCCTCCTGGCTCTGCTTCCAGAGTGTGTTGGGATTAACGGCGTGTGCCATCACCACCACCCTGTCAGTCACTGCTGTTAACTGTGCTGTCTCCCATACCCTGAATTCTGAGGGTTTTAAAATTTTATTTAGTCTTTATTTGCATTGGTATTTTGCCTGCATGTATGTCTGCGCGATGGTGTCAGATCTATGGAGTTAGAGACAGTTGTCAATTGCCATGTGGGATCTGGGAGCTAAACCCAGGTCCTCTGGAAGAGCAGTTAGTGCTCTTAACAGCGGAACCAAGTCTTCATCCCACCCCCCACCCCAGGGTTTCTCTAGCCTCAAATTTACAGAGATCCACCTGCCCCTGCCTCCTGAGTGCAGGGATTAAAGGCCTACGCCACCACCGCTGTTTTTTTGTTTAAAATATATTTTAGATACTAGATATTAATCAAATTAGAATCTATAAACATACTCTATCATTATGTAGAGTTATTTTACTTTCTGAATAGTTTATGTATTTATATAGAATTTAAAAAAATGTAAAGCTTTTTTTCATGATTTACTTATGTGTATGGGTGTTTTGCCTGCCTCTGTCTGTGTACCACATGAGTGCTGTGCCAGCGGAGGCCAGAAGAAAGAGAGTCCAATCCTCTTAGAAGTGGTGACACAAAGCAGTTGAGAGGCACCATGTGAGTGCGGGGAGTCAAATCTGGGTCCTCTGGAAGAGCAGTCCATCCTGATCTCCGAGCCATCTTTAAATTTTGATGAAATCCAAGTTCTCTCTTTTGCTGCTTGTGCTTTAGGAATAATTAACTCCCCTGGTGACTTCAAGGTCATACAGACTGACTCATGTTTTCTACCAAAAGTTTCAACCAGGCAGTGGAGGCCCACACGTTTAACCTCGGGGGAGGCAGAGGCAGGAGGATCTCTGTGAGTTCCAGCCTGGTCTACAAAAACTCTTCCAGGACAGTCAGGGCTACACAAAAACCCTGTCTCAGGGGGAAAAAAAGTCTTACTAAAGCAGACCATGATTGGTTGGAAGTTGGCATCACACGCTGAAGCCAGTGGAATTTGGAAACCTAAGCAGCTGGACAACGGATTGGAAGGAAAATGAAAACTGGTAACAGATCTGCTAAATATTCAGGTGTAGTTACCAGCTCAAGTGAAGCTGAGGATCCCTGCAGATGAGCTTCTCTCTTTGGTCAATAGACCAAACGAACTTGGGCCACAGTTAATGTGATGAATGTGATATTAATCATTACAACTGAAGTTATTCAGTGGTAAAGTGGTCTTACTGGAGGGTGAAGGAAATGAGCCGCCTTCCAGATTACTGTGACAATACCCTTACAAAGCTCTGTAAAATGGGGTTCCTGGGAGTTTGAGTTTTAAAGGAGTAACATTTCTTCCTCTACTTCTTAGACAAGAGCTCACAAAGTATCTCTGGCTGGCCTGGAACTCAGTATGTAGACCAGGCTGGCCTTGTACTCACAGACATATGCCTTTGCCTCCCAAGTGCTGGAATTGAAGTTGTGTACCAATATGTTCAACACTGAGTGAGATCCCTTGCTTTTTAAGTAGTCATGGGTACCTTTAATCTCAGCACTTGGGAGGCAAAGGCAGGCAAATCTCTGTGATTTCAAGGCCAGCCTGGTCTACAAAGGGAATTCCAGAGTAGCCAAGGCTATTTTGAAAAACAAAAACAAAACAAAATAAAACAAAAAAGTAATGGGCTGATCAGGTTAAGTATGTCCTCATCCTAACTCACAGAAGTGCCTAATTTACCAAAATTGATTAAGAGAGCATTCTACTGTGCATACCCATAGATAAACCAGGAATTGTGGTACACAGCATTGAGAGCAGCATTTGGGTGTCTGGGTAGGATTTTGAGTTCAGGGTTAGCCTGGTCTATACAGTAAAACCCTACCTCAAAAACCAAGCATGAAAAGAAATGGCCATCCCCTCTATGCCCTAAAATGGGTGATATCATGCCTCTCTTTGGTCAGAGATACACTAAAGATGCAGAAATGCTACTAATGCCTGCGATGCCACAGGACAATAACACATTTCTTACTTAGGGGTGACTGAAAGGGCACCTCCAGTAGACTACATGAGTCAGCTGTGGAACCCCAGAAACATGTAAAAAGGAATAAGATCTCTATCAGCCAGGCATCTGAAATCCCAACACTTGGAAGGCTTGAGGTTGGTTCGTGCTACTTATTGAGACCTTTCACAAACAAACAAAAGTTTTGTTACTGATTTCCTAGATAATAAAATAGTAGTAAGTAAGTTCAATACTTTACAAAAGAAACAAAGCTAAGAAAAAGACATACCAAAAATTAGGTTAGGCTAGGTAGTGGTGGTGCAGTCAGGTGGTGGTGGTGCACACCTTTAATCCCAGCATTGAGGAGGCAGAGGCAGGTGGATCTCTGTGAGTTCAGGCCAGCCTGGTCTACATTAGCCATAAGTGAGAGAGAGCCATTAACCTAACAAATACTGAAGAGGTAGCACACGATTGGCTACATGCAAAAATACAAATGAGAGTAAGCAAATTAGCAATAATGTGAATGAGCACTGTATAGTCAGTCATTAATTGTGACTTAGATAAAAATGCTAAAATATGATGGCAAAACGTTAGAGCTGGCTGTGGTGGCTCATGTCTTTAATCCCAGCAGTCAGGAAGCAGAGGCAGATGAATCTCAGTTGAGGGTAGCCCAGTCTACAGTGCTAGTTCCAGGCTAGGGCCACACAGAGAAACACTGTCTGAAAAAACCATAAAAAACAAAACAAAACCCAAAAAACTTATTCACTGCTCTGCCCCCTCTGTTATAATATGTGTAAAATAGCTATTTGCAGATGAACAGACATAAGATGAACAGATACTTAACTCACTGGCAAAGAAAAGAACTAGTTGGTCTAATTCAGTAGGCTTTTTTTTTTTGAGACAGGGTCTCATTATGTATTCCTGGCTGGCCTGGAGCTTGCTATGCAGAGCAGGTAGATGTCAAACTCACAGAGATCTCTGAGTGTTACCTCTGCCCCTTGAAGACAAATATTCTTAATAGTTCAAAAGTGCACAGTGGATGGCCAGGGAGACGGTTGCGGTACAACCGAATCAGTGTGGCTGTTACTATCACCCCATGCATGACCTAAGCCTGGTGGACTCAGCATGTTTTCAAGTAAGAGAGCTTCAGTGAAATTACGACTTGTGCTGTTCTGGAACTCACTCTGTAGACCAGGCTAGCCTCAAAGAGAGATCCACCTCCACCTGCCTCCTAAGTGCTAGGATTAAAAGTGTGCATTATCACTGCCTAGCCGGAGTACCCACTTTTCATCCTCAGAATCCACAAGGTAATTTGTAACATCTGTAACTGCTGGCCCAGGAGAACCCCTGTTCTGGCTTCCTTAGGCACTGCATGCACAGACATACATGCAGGCACAACACCATACACTCAAAATAATTATAAATTTATTTATCTTAACTTTTCCCCGCCCAAGACAGGGTTTCTCTGTGTAACCTTGGCTGTCCTGGAACCTGCTTTGTAGACCAGGCTGTACACAAACTCACAGAGATCCACCTGCCTCTGCCTCCCAGAGTGCTGGGATTAAAGGCATGCGCCACTATCTCCTGACAATAAATTTATTTTTATTTCTAAATATTTGTGTTTGTATATGTGCACATGTATGTAGGGTGTTTGGACCTGTGCTGTGTGGAGGTAAGAAGAAGGCACCAGATCTCTCAGAGCCAGAATGACAGGTGTTTGTGGGATTTCTGGCTGTCAAGTACATGCTGGGATTTGAATTACAGTCCTCACAATTGCACAGCAAGCAATCTTATCTCTCCAGTTTTCTTTTCCGTTTATCTTAAGAGATAAACGCTTCCTGGGCGGTGGTGGCAGCTGCCTTAATTCCAGCCCTTGGGAGGTAGAGGCAGGCAGATCTCTGTAAGTTCAAGGCCAGCCTGGTCTACAGAGCACGTTCCAGGACAGCTAGGGCCATTACACAGAGCAACCCTGTCTCGAAAAACAAAAAAATAAACAAACAAACAAAAGAAATAAAATCTTTGCTGGACGTCATATAAATTGTTAATCCCAGCATTTGGGAGGCAGAGGCAGGCAGATCTCTAAATTTAAGGTCTGCCTGGTCTACAGAGTTCCAGGACAGCCAGGGTTACATAGGGAGACCCTGTCTCAGAAACAAAACAACCAAAATACCAAGCTGCTTCACCTGTAACTCCCACTGAGCACAAGTCCACCACCTCCTGACTCTGCCTCCCCATAGTGTCCTACGCCAATAGGAAGTAGCCAGATTTGAACCAGTGCCTATATACCCCAAAAGGTTGGGCTGTTCGACTGGAACCACCAGCTCACTCCTGCTTGATCCAGAAAGCCCCATTCCCCTTTCTCCAAACCCCACCCTGCCAGAGAATCTCCAACTAAGAAAAGGTGCCAAAAGGCCCAGGTCTACATTCTTGGCAGCTATGACACCTCCTCCCATGAAATTGCCAGCAGCCCAGATCTCACCTAAAGCCAGCAGCTTTTGACCATACTTGGGCACAAACCCAGTTGTGGAGACATGCCATCACCCCTCACCTACAGGGTACATAAGCTCCCTGCCTTAGTTCTGCCTGTGACTTCTCTCGCCCTGATCTCTGGGTCTGGAGGGCTCACCAGGAAGCTTCTTTGCTCAGATATACCTGTTCTTTTGCCTTTTCAATTTGGCTTGATCTGGCTTACTGTGTCAGTGAGAAACCTATTATTGCACTATAGAAAAATCTATTAATATTCACTAAACATTGCAGAAGTTAGATAGATTCGACTTCTGAGGTCACTACAATGGGTATATGACCTTAAAGGCCCTACCGAACATGAAGAACTTGAGTTTTGTGATCTGACAAAGAAATATTTTCAATAGTCCCATACCTCTGATGTCAGTTTCCCAGCAATCTGCATCCTCTTAATCTCTGAAGGAGATTTGACTAGTCGGAGGCGCTGTATCAGCTGCTGGACACCCCGAACCTTGTTCTTGCTTCTGGCTTTGGCTTCGGTCAGATGCTGCATGTAGTCCGAGTGAAGCTGTGCATGAGAAGGCTTCATCCAGTCATACCAAACCATGCTTGTCTCAGCTTAAAATGGGAAGCCAAAATAAGTTTAGAACCAACAGAGGCTGAAGGGGTACTTCAGTGGTGGAAAGCATGCTTAGCACTAATGAGAGCCTTGGTTCAGCCTCCAGCACCAAGCAATAATATACATTAAACTAACACTGGCCTGGGTGTGACATTGCATTACTGTAATCACATCCTGGGAGGTGCAAGAGAGGACCAGGACTCAGTTACATAGCAAGTTCAAAGCCAACCTGGACTACATGAGACCTGCCTCAAAAAGTCATGGTGAGAAAAAAAATCCCCAACATCAGAATAGGAAATAGTTCACTGGTGGAACACTTGTCTAGCACACAAGCCCCAAGTTCTTTCTAAAATAAAACATAAACAAACAGCATATCAATAATAAATATGTTGCTGGGTGGTGGTGGTGCATGCCTTTAAACCCAGCACTCGGGAGGCAGAGGCAGGTGGATCTCTCTGAGTTTGAGGCCAGCGTGGGCTACAGAGCCCTGAGCGTTGAGATATAATATGTGTCACCACAATTAGCAATAGTTTTGCTTTTTACAAAAGACATGACTCTTCATGATGGCCAAACAAACGTTACTAGGAGAATTATTTTAGAAAATTAACAATGGGGCTGGAAAGAAGGCTCAGCAGTTAAGAGCACTGGCTGGTCTTCCAGAGGTCTTGATTTCAATTCCCAGCAACCACATGGCGGCTAACAACCATCTACAATGAGATCTGGCGCCCTCTTCTGGCCTGCAGGCAGAACACTATATACACAATTTAAAAAGAAAAGAAAGAAAAAAAAAACGAAAAGAAAATTAACAAAGCCAGGGCGTGGTGGCACACAACTTTAATCCCAGCACTTGGGAGGCAGAGGCAGGTGAATCCCTGTGAGTTCGAGG
>LOJH01003282.1:49567-60468 GCA_001685095.1 Ellobius talpinus | reverse complement strand
GATAGATAGATAGATAGATAGATAGATAGATAGAGATAGTTAAAATTTTCCACTGTAAATATACTGAGAGTCATAATTAGTTCCTTGAAGACTTATTTATGTGCCCTTTCATTTTGCTATGTTCAAACAATTGTTGCAACATATTTATATATCTGTATATGTCAATATCTCATTTGTGTCTAACAACTAAGGTCAGGCCTCTCTGTTGCTTTTACAGTGTGTGTTATGAGGTCACTCTGATATTTCACTTATTCTTAAATTACTTTTTAATTTGCCTTTGGAGTTCCCCTACTTCTCTCTTTTCTCTTCTGTGTCTTTAGCTTTTCTTCCTTGGCCTTGCCTCCTGACTCATCATCTCTAATCAAAGCAAAACTATCCAAGTTTTCTGGCACTCTATATTAGGGAATCTCTACTTACATTAATTCTTAGATCCAAAGTCATCAAATTTTCGTAATTCTTTTAGCATTATCTTTTTTCCCTCCTATTGTCCAAAAAAGAACTGGCCACTTTGTTAAATCTCTGAGCCCAAATACCTTGGTTAAGGAATGTCCCCAAAACCCACCAAGATTTTAACCTCTTTATTCTCTAATGAATGTGTGACCTTATTGCAAAAGATATGTTTCCAACATGGTTAACTAAATGCTTGTATTGCATTTATATTGCTGTGAGAAAACACTATCACCACGAATAAAGCAATTAATTGACCTTACACTTTCAGAGGGTTTGCACCCATGATAGCAGTGCACAGGTATGGAAGCAGGAGCACTTGAGAGCTCACATCCTGATCTGGTAGCAGGAAACAGAAAGAATGCTGGGAATGGCTGAAGTTTTCTGAAGCCCAGTGACATCCCAGTGACACATGTCCTTCAACAGGGCCACCCAAAGAATGCTGGTTGTGATAATTCCTTGATGCTTATTCACACAGATGATTGCTCTCTGATCCCTCCCACAAATTTGTTCATGCAACTGCTTGCTCAACCTCTTTACGGGATAGTTAAGAACATGTCAATTTAAATATGTTCCTAATGACAATTGCTTTCTAACTATTTCTGTCCATACACTGATCCACAAACCCCCCCTCCTTCTATCAAGAATCACTCAACCTCAATCACTAGTACTATTGGTTTTCAGTTAACTCTGCCTCAAATCGGGACTCTAGCATCTACCTTTATTCATACCCTACATCCCATCCATCAGGAAACTCAGTCAGTGATGAAGACGACAGGCCCAGGTCTGATCTATTTCACCTGGATCTCATTCACTGTTCCTCTTTCCCACAGATTCCATTTATGTTCTTATTGGTCCTAACATCCTCCAGTTCTTACGGTAGAAGACAAATCATTTGAGACAAAATATGTACTATTAGAAAGCCTTTTCTGCATTTTCTGATAGCACTTCCCAATCATGGGAAACTTTACCTCCTTCAGGTATCAGGAAAAATTTGGAAAAAGTTTTGGTTGTCATCTTGGGGAAGAGATGTCATTGTCACCAGTGTTCAGAGGCTAGGAATGCTGATACCTCTCCTACATGCAAAGCCTCCAACAGTAGAGGATTAAACACCCCACATATTTCCTTGAGATACCTGGATCTTTGCGATTAAATTACTGCCTGTAACTCATAACCTGAATTTTCACCACTATCAATTGATAAAACCATATCTCTCCTTAAGGATCTTGCCTTTTTTTTCTTGCCACAAAGGCTCTCATTTGAGACAGAGCACTCATTCATATAGACTGATCAAATACTACATCTTCAGAAAGGCTCCTTCTGATCTTTCTAGAACCATTGGAAGAATGGAGCCTCCTTCAGAAGTCTAGCTGAAATATTATGTTTGGAGATTTGATAATCAACTCAGACCAAAGGGCAAGAACTGGACAAACAAGCAGGGCCTTACCCTCAAGGGTTGTGGAAGAATAAGATTTACTCTGGTTCTGCACTGCTGTGTCTGGGGTGACATGTAAAACATCCAAATGTGGATTGAAATAGCAGCCCTGCTTTTGCTGTGTTTCTAGAGGCTAGTCATTCCAGATCAATATGCTAACAGATTTGACTAGTGAGGGAGGGCTTTCTTCTGGTTTGGAAATAGCCATCTGGTTACTGTATCCTCAGTTTGGGGTAGGGGAAATAAGAGGGAGAGAGGGAGGAAGAAAGACAGAGAGAGAGACAGAGAGACAGAGAGACAGAGAGACAGAGAGACAGAAAGACACACAGAGAGAGACAAAGAGAGAAGAAAGATGGGGAGGAAGGATTGGGGGAGTGATAAAGAGAATATTTTTCATTAATATATTTGATTTTAAAAGTGATTTATGATGTGTGTGTGTGTGTGTAAACTGGGGAATACTAAGGGATAAATAATGGGTTCATTTTACATTTCTAGTACTTTATTGATCATATATTTCAGCACAACAAAAGATTGTCATAATTATTATATGATTCAAAGTACAAACACTTCATTCGGTGCTCCAAGGCAACCAGGTCATACATTCTTCATTATTTTCTCAGAAATTTTGTCCTTGATTTATGAACTTCCTTAGTCTTTTCTTTTAAAATTACGTGTACTACATGGTAAATAACTTAAAGAGCAAAAGATGTTTTGGTGAGCATTTAAGTCCTCTTCTAGCGGTCATGAGTTAGTTGACCATAGTCCAGTCATTTAATTCCACTTTCTGTATGTGTTCATCTGTAAAGTGGGAGTCATGACTCTATTCACTTCACATGACTGCAAAGAAAAGCAGCGCAGTTATCAGAGGTGAAGTAGCCCATGGCAAAGGTTCAATTGTTATAAGATGGCTAGGTAGTCAGGTTACCAGGGGAGCACTGAAATTTATATCTTTTTTCCATTTTATTTATTCCCAAACATGAAAGGAGGATAAAATATTTGCAAAATAAATCACGCTTATAAATTACATGATACCATTGCTACAGGTGTCATGTCTCCTTTTCTCCAAGCAGACAGCTCCAGATTACATAATAAATAAACAAACAAGCAAATGATAAAACAAATCAAAGACTAATGTATATTGTTTAATTTCCCTATTTTTCTTATATGGGACTAAAAATATGTGGGGAATTCTGGAACATCACATGCAATAAATGCTACACTGAACGTGTATAACAAGCAGAGTGAAGTAATGGAGCAGAGAGAGAAGTCACAGAGTGTATGCATGGAAGATTCCAGGAGGAGAGGACTCCGTGGAGCCAAGATGGCACAAAGTTAGCCAGGAGATGCAGAGAAAGGAGCCTTAGCTTCCTGAGATAGCCATCTTTTGTTTAACCAATTTACTTGCTTCTCATTTAATGAGAATGCTCTCTTTTCTGCAAAGGAACAAAACATCTTCAGGAGTGAACATGGCAGAGGATACTGTTGGAATGAGTTGGAGAACTCGTAATGTTTTCAAGGCTGCTCTCTTGACTTTCTCAGAAACCAGGTGGTTGAACTGTTGAGACCTGCCCATGACTATCCCTCCAGTCGGTTGGTGACCATGATGTATATTTCTGCATTTTCACGTGAGGCCACTGTTGCTGTGTCTTTATCACTAAACAGAAGCTCCTGTGTGGGGTGTGGCGTAATCCTGATTTTGAGGTAAAAGGAATAACTTAGGAACAAGGCCTGCACCTGAGGAAGAGCTTCTAGCTGTAAGTCACACCCTACTGGATGAGTCAACTCATTTAATTAAATACTGTGTTTTATGGTCCTAGGACGTCTTAGAAATAAAAAGAAAAAAATGGCTTAGTTCACTTAAACATGCTGTTGTAGTTATTTAATGTTTTGATTAGGGATTATTATTTAGACCTTTTTCTTTTCTTTTTTTCTCTATTCTTTTTCCCTTCCTCCCCTCCTCCCCCACTCCTTCCTTCCTTCCTTCCTTTCTTTTTCTTTTTTTCTCTCTTTCTTTCCTCTCTCTCTTTCTCTCTCTTCCCCCCTCTTTCTTCCTTCCTTCCTTCCTTCCTTCCTTTCTTTCTTTCTCTGTGTTTACATGTTTCTTGCTTGTAAGAAGGACAGAAGTTGCTACCTGGTGTCTGCCAGCATCTCTCTCCAGCTCTATTATTTGAGAGGGTCTCATTGAACTTGTAGCTGACGCTTTTAACTAGACTGACTGACCAGCAAGCCCCAGGAATGTGCCTTTCTTTACCAAGACAATGTTTGGGTTATAGATGTGTACTGTGGCACCCAACATCATCGTTATCATCATAATCATTTATTATTATTTATGCCAAGGTCTTACAAAACAGCCTGAGTTGGCCTCTAATTCACTATGGAATTACACTTGACCTTGAATTTATGGGAATCCTTTCTTCATAAAAGCTAGCATTATGGGTCTGAATCACCTTGGCCTGTGGGAATTTCTTGGTGATAAGGGAACAGAAGTAGTGAATGGGCCAATTCCTGTTCCTATCGTCATAGCTTTTTTTTCTATACACAGCTACTTTGGGCTTGAGATAGGAAATTACAAACTCTTTTGCTCTGTAGAACTTAAAAACACAGATGGCCTCAATCATCACACATGCATTTTTTCAGAAATTGTCAATAGCCTCTTTGTTTTAGGAGTAGGAGAGTGATTTCCTAGTACAATGGAGAAGGAGCTCCAGTGCAATGATAATCCATTTTGGTGAAGCAAAGAAAAAAAAAGTTCTCCCTGCTACTTTAAATCAGTGCCATTAAACAGAGGTGCCACGGAGGTGTTTGACTGCCAATGTTTAGAGTTTCCTGAGACACTTAGGAGGAATATAATGCAGCTAGCTAATACATGAGGTTCAGTTTAACAGTTAATATTGCCTGCCTTCCATCTTTGCATAACCCACTGATTTCTACAGGTATCTGTATGGTTTACAACCACAAAATCATGAAGAAAAATGAGGAGACAGAGAACTTTCTTTTTTAAAAAAAATCTTTAGTTATGTGTATACACTTGAGAAATATGCCTATTTTTTTCCAGGATGTATATTTTGAATGGAAGCCTGACATTTGGGCCTCCTTTATCCGACCTCTATGTAGATTCTATATCCTATATATGGTTGGGGTATTACTGCCAAAAGCCTTGCCTTACGTCTCTGCCGTCTGCTAACCTAATCAAACATTTGCTCTCCTAAAACAAAGATGGAGCCAAGAAAGTTTTTCCTATGTTTCAATTGCTGCTTGAAACCGAAGACCCGATCTTTTCTGGATCATTTGAATACTTCATTTATGGTTGGCATTTACTTGACTCCATAGGTCGTGCATACTTTAAAAATTATACTGAGCTCTTATGCAGAGCAGGGTCTCAGTTTCTGCATCAGAGGCTGAAAATACACTCAATGGTCCATATGCTATGCCAAGTCCAGTTTATAATGGGTCGGGTTGGCATGGATCATGTATGGCATGGATGTACACTCCTGCACACACACACACACACACACACACACACACACACACAAACCCATCAAGGATACAATTGTTTCTAAGTTTCAGAGCTGAATGATTCATTAAATGCTGGAGCATGTGACCTAATGGGCTTCTGAATTGCTAACTTAATATTTAGCTCCCCCAAATGTAGAGACAAGCACCTTGATGCCCGCCTCACAAATAATCACAGCTGCTGATCTTTCCCAAGAGGTCTCCGTGGACAGACAAGAATGCAAAGTTTTAATTTGCTAATCATCTCGTTGGGGAGTGCTGTGGGGGGAGATGCTAATTGTCTGCAGACATCTGTAATGACCCTTGGACAAAACCGAGGAAAACTAAATCAAAGCTTTGACAAGGGCAGGAGAGCGGAAACAGAAGCCCTAATTGTGGCCATGTGAAGTGCATTTACCCCTTTGTATCTTTTGTCGGTGGAACTGCACATTACTTTATAAAGTAACTTTTAAAGACGGGACCAAAAATGACTTTTTCTATCTCTGGGGATAAATGGCCAGACTGGATCTGTGAAATACGTGAGGAAGGTCCGACATTATGGTGCAAATGGAGCGGACAAAAGGGTGTGGGGAGAGCTTTTGCCAGTCAAATTTGGCTAACCTGCAGAAAGCCTATTGTCAAGCTAGCCATGCTTCACTGAGCTGTCTTCCCTCTTTATGGTTAAGTGAACCTGAAAACAATGGCAAAGAAATATGCACTGAGTCATATATTCTACAAAATAGACTGTACTCTCCTCTAACCGAAATTACGACACTTTTAATTCTTGGATTTCTCCACATTTTCGTAGCTAAAGCTCCTATTTGCTTTCTCTGAGTCTCTACCAGTCCTGGCAGTTCTGCCCATGGGGAAAACTCTGCGGGACCCTGCCACTGTAGCCCTTGCACTGTTAAGAGGAGTCAAAGGTAAGCTTCTGTCCTTGTAGCATTTTGAGTGTCTGTTTCTTTGCTGGACGTCAAAGATTTCTTGGTTGAGAGAAGTTTTGTTTAATATCCATCCTATGTCCCCCCAGTCCCCCAAAATACCCTTCTTTTGTTGCTGTTTTTTAATGGCTAAAGTATGAGAGAAAAGGCAAAAGGAAACTTGCTGGCACTCTGCTTATGAAACTAAGTACAAAGCCATGTGTTTTGAGCTTAAATATAGACACACACAGGCAGAATTGTCTAAGGGGAATGTTGTATTCTCAGAAAGGAAAACTGACCAGGGGGCGGGGTGCCACATGATTTTCCGGCTTCAGAAGTAATGTAGTGGATTTTCTTTTTAAAAGTAAACTTGTTTTGTTGTTGTTTTGTGGGTTTCTTTTTGTCTTTTGTTTGATTAAGGCTGGAAATGTTATGTAATTTGATAGTGGGAAAACTTGATTAACATGGTCTAAATATCAAGAGAAGCTGCCAATTCTATGGATATTTTTCCCCTCCCTCTTCTCTGTTGGCTTTCCTAGTTGAGGTTAAAATAACACTGAAAATGGACATTTTAAAGGGTTATAACTTTCTATTGGTCTATAAAACTATCCAAACTGTAGAGACCCTGTTTTGTTGTATCTTTGTTTGTTTTTCCTTTTCTCAGTGAAAGTTGCTAGGTTGACTCAGTGTGTGGGTGGATGACATTTAAGGTGTCCCATAATTGCCCCTTTCCGGTTTACCGCCTGAGAGAGTCTAATGGAATCCCAGATCTCTTTACTCTTCTCTCCCACAGCAAGTTGTGTGTTTCAGTATTCCACATTCTCTGGTATCGAGTTGTTCTTGCCAGGGTCCAGGCAACCCAGGCTCTGTAAAGCACTTTGTGAAAGCTCCCAGTCAATGCCACAGCACTCCTCCCTGCGTGGTCTTGAGAGCTCCTCAGGCAGCCCCTGACTGTTTGGGAGCCTCAGTCTTCTCAGCAGGCCCCTCTCAACACATGCCCTTTTTAGGAGTCTTTTACCATCTCCAGCAAAAGCGAAATCACAATTGATTACTCCTGCTTCCTCTCTCCCTCTGCAGCCTCTTTTTCCTGAGAGCATTAAATGGATTCTTAGCTGAAGAGTTTCTCATCACTGCTCAAACATTTGACTTTTTTTATGAGAGTCCACACTCTGGTTCCTTTCCATGGACAAAACCCAGGAGCAGAGACTGTGTTTTGAAGGTTGTTAGGAGGATCTATAACTTAGAAAAGGAAGCTTTTTTGGCAAAATAGCAATTAAGTAAAACTGTCAGGGTGTGAATATAGCAAATGACATTACCTTCTTGGGAAGACACATTGAGTAAAACCCAATGCAGACTAGGAAACAGAAGAGTGCCATTTTAAGAAGCATGACACCCATGTGACTGGCTTCGTTGTGGAGGGCAAAAAATATCAGAACACCAGGGAGGAGGAGAGTATTCAGAAACAACCATATTGATCAGAAAAATAGAACAAGGTTCCATTTTCTAATTTATTCAAGGAAATAAGTAGACTTATATGAATGCTCAAAGGGCTTAATAACTAGCTGGTAGGGTGTTTTGAACTCAAGACTTTGCCTTATGTTTCTAATTTCTTCAAGGAAATAAGTAGACTTATATGAATGCTCAAAGGGCTTAATAACTAGATGGTAGGGTGTTTTGAACCCAAGACTTTGCCTTATGTTGGCACTAAGCAACTTCTCATATGCATACCATAAGAGAAAATAGTATGCATGATTGTTTGGGAGAGATTGATAGGACTATATGTACAGAAAAATGTATTTTAATAAATTTACTATATATATGCATGTATATATACATATGTATGTATATATGCATGTATGTAATGATTGGCCAGTCATCTCCAGCTTAAATATGAATAATCAACTAGGAGAGAATATTCTCAGAAACGATTCATATTTTCTCTGTGGGAAATTCAACAAATTCAAGGACTAGAGTGGTTATATTTCTGGATGTTTTAAATTGATGTTTTGATTACACTGACGGTGGAGATTCTTGGATGTCTAATAAGAAAATTAAGAAAAAAATCTATCATAGCTAAAAGATGATAACTAAATAGTTTCCTGAGGTCTTGACTCCTGTCATTGTATCCAGTTTGTGTCAACAGAGAATTTCTAAAGATACTGCCTAAAGAAGATTAGGGGAGAACCATAACTCTTAACAATGTGTAATATGACAGTTACTCTAATAAGCAAAGTGCCATTTAAGTTTTAGTTTTTCTCTTAGATTAGTTTTTCATAAATAGATACTCAATGTCCTCTTTTAACTTTGTTTTGCAAGTTGGTGTGTGCCGGTCAATTGAACCCAGAGTAGAAGTTGAGAAAGGAGTTGGCCAACAGAACTGACAATTTAATATTTCAATGAAATGGCATTATAGATTGTAATAAGAAACAATATTTTAAAGTAGCGGAACAAAAGAATACTTTGGAAAACTGTGGTCCTGGCCTGGACAAGGTCCAGGGTCACCCCGACATCTGGGAACCTGTGTCTGATTTGTCCCTGGTCTCAACTATAACATAATCTCTAGGACTATTGCTTTAGGCTGCTTGTCATGGTTTACTCCTTGAGTTAAAACTTCTGATCTTGGCTAACAGACAAACAACGTAAGAGAATAGTCATCTTTAAAATATTCTCTTAACTATAAATAACTAGAAAATCAAGCACATGGTTTAGCTATTTAAGAAGTGTTTCAAAAATATTTGACCTTCAAATGGAATGAAAGAATTTGACTTAACATTTTATAGATGTGTGCATAGTGGTTTGTTGATATGTGTTCCGTTTTCTATAATGTCTAGTGTAAAACCATTATATACTCTGCTTACATTGACACAGTTATATTAGTTCACTGGTTAATAATTTTTGATACTTCCCATGCAAAGTTTCTAAGGTTTTGATGTTGTTTTAATAAAAAGTCAGTGGCCAATACCAAAACCCTATTCAGTTTTTTGGAAAGGGAAATGAAAGGACTATTTTGATTTAATTAAGGATAAATAAGAACAAAGATGTATATTTTTAAACTTGTATGCATTGTTCATGGTTTTCATTTGCTAGCTTCTTTTTATAAACTACACAACTGTCTATCACCATCTTTATAAGAAAATTTTTTATAAAGCAGCAAAATACATAAAATATTGCTCTAGATATTTTACTGAAATATTTGAATAAATATATTTCATATATTTGGATTGATACCTGGTTTAAAAATAAGTCTTGGTTGGCTCCCATCATCAAAACTGCTAACACTCTGAATATTCACTCCATGATAAAACTTTGAATTGAGTTAGTGATAGAGCTTTGATTTATAATTTATATCATTGATATAATACTGTAAAAAGACATATGATATACATTTTTGCTTTTAAATATTCACTGGAGTAAAGTATTATTTTTGAAAAGTAATCAAGAGACTTCATCTATCCCTATCATATATGTAGGAATAGTTGATTTTGTATCTATGCTTTACAATAAATCAAATGTAATGTTGAGAAAACTTATCATGGAGCAGAGAAATGTGTGGTTAAAATTAACCGAAAAGTAATTTTTGCTGCATAGAACCTTGATTTCCTTTTAACTTTCTTATGTATTTTGTCTTTCAAAGAAGGCTTATTCTATGTAGTATGTAAATGGCCTAATTCATCTTCTTTTAGGCTATTGTTCACTTTTTTATTCAATTTATTTTTATAATTATTTTATAATTAAAAGTATTCTCACTCTATGTGAGAGTGTTATAACTCCAGTAAAGCAAACACTGACTCAAAGCACAACATTAACTTCAGACTAAAACTAATCATAGGACATTATAATCTTGAAGCATGATTCCTAAGGAGGTTATTACAGAATGAATGAGTTGATTATGATGGAAATTTCCCCTTCTGGTGTAGTTGTGGTCCTCACTTGCATACCCTGCAATAGAACTTCTCCAGCGCTCATGTTCTTCAATATTTGCTGGTGTAACAATTCACAATTGAAGTTCCAACACTGATAGTAACATTTAAATGAAATTGTTCTACATAATTTCATGATATATGAAACAGATTAAAATAACTGAATTGCTTCAGTATATCCCATTAGTGTGTGAGATATCTTGATTCCCATTCTTTTTCTGAACTCTATAAAGGCAGTTTCTGACTCATCAAAGTGGTATTTCATGGGGTGGGGGTGATGGGGTAAATTCAGAGATGGATGTTTGGGAAGCCAGATATTATAGGTTGAGATGGAATTTTGTTCCAGGAAGGAAAGTGACAGTGTCTGTAGTGTTGCTATAAACCTGTTGGCTTGCATTAAAATAAATCTCTGTGAAAACCTTAATTTTGTATTCTGTTATTAATCAATACATTAGGACCCAAGGATTAGTTTAGTTTCCTATGTCCTTTTGGGAAATTGATAAATATTTTGGGATTTTGAAGGAAATGATAAATATATTCTCATTAATTTTCCAAAATGAACTTTCAATTTCAGTTTCATTGTTCAGTGCAATGCAGGTGTGGGCGATGCATGGAGCTGGGAGATAATGTCTTACTTCATGATGGAAGTTGAATCCTTTTTAAAACCCATATAGTTAATATTACAAT
>LOJH01003282.1:39567-44567 GCA_001685095.1 Ellobius talpinus | reverse complement strand
TTTTAATTTCATGTTGAGATCCACCTAGCACTTAAAATACTAAAGACTACAATCCAGACTTTAAAAAAACAGATTGGCTTTGACCATAAATATATAGATCTGCAGTTCATCAACTTACTGAAGACAGCAAAGAAAAGCATAGGGGCAAATGCCTATAATTCCAGTATTCCGAGGGCTAAGGATAGTGAGTCCCAAGTCAGTCAGGGCTCCTTAGCAAGGACCTGAAAATCAAGAGTAGGTCTCATAAAACCAAAACAAGGAAACAAATATAAATTGCAAGGTCATTGGAATAACTA
The DNA here is from genome assembly GCA_001685095.1 of Ellobius talpinus. NCBI lineage: Eukaryota > Metazoa > Chordata > Mammalia > Rodentia > Cricetidae > Ellobius > Ellobius talpinus. The sequence goes on along the minus strand of LOJH01003282.1, from coordinate 44,271 downwards.
GCTAAGGAAGTGAATGGTCCGAAGAATTGTTTTGGCTGTTGTGTGGTCCTTCATTAATTCAACAACTGCCTGCTACGGCATCAGGAAGTTTGCATATGCCAGTGGGGAGAGTCTGATGTCAAAGTCCTCACACCAGTGACAGACTCTCACACCTCATCCTTTCCAAAACTTCTCACTGTATTTCCATTAGCTGATGCAGCAGTCATTTCTTGTCTCGAACTGCAGCCATTTTAGAACGATAATGCCACCCTGACAACAAGAAGGGGCTAGGGCTGAAAGATGGCAGGGCACACCAAAACTCCAGGTGGTGGTGGACAAAGTCTGTAACAAGGTGGACACAGGATTCTAGAGGCCAAACATATCTCAGAGAAAGGAGACCAGTTCTTGAGTTCCGTGTTGGCTCAGAGACATTTTAGTTCTGTTTTGGATAATCTCAAAATGCCACTCATGGTTTTGAAAGGGTGGGGCCCTGTCGTGATCTGCATTTAGAAAGATACAAAGGTGATGATGGATCTATGGCCATGTGAAGGGCAGTTCAGTTTCTAAAACGCCACAGAAACAAAAGTTGTGAGGTCTTATTTTGCTTCCTAGTCTAGCTTTCTCAGGTTGGAATGCTGTCTTTTCTATTACAATTTTCTGTATGAGTTTCCTATCCCTAATTACAGAACTATGTGTGTGTGTGTGTGTGTGTGTGTGTGTGTGTGTGTACATACATATATATTAGAATGGCTAGCTAGAGATCAAAACTAAATGTCAAGGGGAATGTTACACTTTTGTAGGAAAAAGCTAGTATATTTAGGAATCAAGACGTTCTTTATAAAGTACAAAACACTAATATAAAAGAATGGAAGTCTTTGTTGGTGACCACTGAAGAGACAATAGAGAGAGGAGACACAGACTAAGGTGAAACTCACTAGACAGTGGCAATGGAGCCTGTGAAGTTCTGGAGCGGTCACACAGGCCTTTCATTTCAGCTCTTGGGAGGGCAGGGGTTAGGAGGAACTCTGAGTGAAGTCTAGCTGTGTTAACATACCAAATTCCAGACTCGCCTATGCTACTTAGCAAGATCATAACTCAATAAAAATATAGAGTAAGTGAGAGATGAATATATGTGTGTATGTGTGTATTTGGGTAGGTATATATGCATGAATACATGTGTATGTATGTGTGTATGTATATGCATGTATACATGTGTTTGTATGTGTGTAAGGATATATTTGTGTATTTAAGTATTCATGGTATATATATATATACATGCACATATGTAGGCATGTGTATACATACATGCATTTAGTTAATGAATGGGTATGAATACATGTATGTTTGCATGCATGTATTCATGCCTGTGCATGTGTATATGTGTGTGTGTGTGTGTGTGTGTATGAAAAACTATCATGAACTTAATCTTTGAAGAAATGCACAAAGAAAGTACATTTCACTCAGGGGTCAACATTATAATCAATAATTATATGCAATACATAGACTCCCCATAACAATTAAGAAAATTATGCCAGAATATCATATTATTGACATCATCAGCCATTCAGTAGAAAATGCTAGTCTAAAGAGCCAAAGATTAAAATTGACATAGATGTACTCAGCACCATAATTGTTTCCAGTGAGGTAAAAAAGTGCCATAACCTCTGTGGGATCTCCTTGGCAATATCTTTTAAGCTTGACCTACTAATCATGTATCCCATGGCCTGGCCACTTTGGTCCTTAAAAATTATTCCAACACATACCAGTATTTAAACATAAATGTTTATAGGAACATTGAGAAGAAAAGTCACTAATTAGTCAAATAAATAATTGTAAAAGTACTTAGTAATTATGTACTAAGTTACAGTAGATTCATAAAAATGAGCAATGCAGCTACATAAAAGAATTAGTCTTATATACATAATGCTGAATTTTTTATCAAATTGTAAGTTACATTTTATAATAAAATATGCTCATTGAACCTTGTTTTAATAAAGTCAAGAGAAAATATAAATAAAATATCTTTTAGAGATTGGTTAAGATATGATAAGTCATAAAGTAATTAAAATTATTTATGATGATATTTGCTTCTAGAGAAGACATGCAAGTTTGAAATTTGACAGCAAAGGAAAATTGAACATTAATGGCAAGAGTAAATCCATTAAGAATATTTTGATGGTAGTTATTAAAAACATCAAGACTTACTTTATTCAAGAGGTAGAAATTGCAGTAAGTATAAGGACCATTTCAAGAGAGTACAGCAGGAGATGGTATTCAGGTCTGAATATAGCAATGGCAAGAGGAGATGCATAGACGGATTAAAGAGGAGCAAAGGGGTCAGTGGGTGGGAAATGACTAAGAGGAAGCATAAGAATAAAGGGGAAGAGTGGCAGTCATGCCTAGAGGACACAGTTAAAGGAGGTGGTGGTGGTCTGATACGGTCTGGAGGGGGTGGTTTAGAAGGAGCTGAGCTATGCGGCAAGGCTGCTCCAGTGTGGAAGGCTGAGCCTCTGTCTTCCGACCTTAGCAAGATTATTAAGAAAACTAGACAATATAGATGTGAATGGTTAAGGCTGAAAGTAGAGGCTTGTTTGAAAAAGAGTTCATGGAAGCCCAAGTAGAATTTGATCAAACAGAAAATCATCATAACTGATGTCAGCTGTTGGGTTTCCCAGAGTCATCTATTTTATTACTATGCTTTTCAAAATACATGGACAGACAACATCTGTATATTTTGCCTGTATCAAAAACTTCTCAGGGAAATCTGTAAGAGTAAATAATTATAATTGTCATAAAAGACCAGATATTTAATATCACTATGAAGGAAAGAAAGAGATACATTATTATCACCCCAGAGGGAACTGAAATTTGAAAGACATGTTGCTCAAATGTCCATAAAGAGCAAATTTCACCTTCCCTTTCAGTATCATTTTCGGGTGCCTTCATTTTGAGGAGGCTCTTGTTGTAGCTTCTTCCTTACCCTCATATCTGTATGTGGTACTAGAAGCACCTTGATTATCCAAGTCACACTTCTATGAAGTGTGAAAGTGATCATGACCTTTCTTGAAAATCTGGTTCTCAGCAGGAAATCCCAACCCTGTCAATTCACGCTGCTCATCACAGTCCATATTCTGCTGGCCAGCCCCCTTCACGACCCCTTTCTACACCTTCCTTCTACTTCACTGACATCTAGGCCCCTGCCGCTGAACATCTGTGATGCTTAATCTTCATGGAATATTTGACTGGATTTAGAAACACAAACCTTTGTTGGTGTCTATGTGGGCATTTTCAAGGGGATTTAACTGAGTACAGTGGATCCACATAGAATGTGGATGGTACCATCTTACAGCTAAAATCCTAGCCTAAATAAAAAAGGGAAAAGGAAGAAGTGAGCTGAGAAACAGCAATGATTTCTCTCTCCGTCCCTGTCCCCTCCCTCCATCCCTGCCTCCCTTTCTGCTTCCTGTGATGTGAAATGACTAGTTAGATGCGTCATATTCCTCCTATAGTACCTCTCTCACTGTTGTAGACAGGACCCTCAAAGCAGCAATTTAAGTAAGTTTTCCCTGGTTTTCATTTGACTTTTTTTTTGACTTTTTTTTTCAGGTATTTTGCTCCATGAACAAGAAAAATCACAAATACATGAGATGATTACATGAAGGGTGGGCTAGTCATGTAATTTGTGATTAGATATGTTGGAAGAATGTAGAAGAAATTGGAGCTGTAAGTTAGAGAAATCCTAAAATGTTGTGAGTTGAAGCAAAATGGAGAAGAGAAAGCAGCTGTAATGTCAAAGAAACAAGGGCAACTGAGGTGTAACTTGGCATTGGGGCAATAAGAAAAGGGCACCAAGGCCACAATACCTTTTGAAGATTGCTTGTCAAAATAAAAATTCATTCAAAGAGAGAGAGGTTGAGTTCACAACACTTACCCAGAAACAAGCACCTAGAACAGTGTTTCTTCTGGTTCATCACAAAAGCTATTCCAATGGTTGTTGAACAGGGCCAGGCTACATCTTGAATTGACAGCAGAACTTGGCAGTGTCAATCACATGGTAGCAGTTTTGCAGGCGTGCAAACTGCAAGTGCTACGGGGCCATGGAGTTTTGTGCCAAGGTTCCAGGAAGCTGCTGAGGGCAGGAAATGTGTGCCACTGGGTTGTCAGAAATTCCATGCAGAGGTCAATCTACCATACTGCAACCTAACTTGCAACAGAGACCCAAAGATGTTGATGATAGCAGTACCATGGGACACCCCTGAGGATAGGTGAGGTTATGGAGTGGGACTGACCGAAGAAAGAGACAATATGTTGTAGAACTGAATGAGAGGCCTGCAAAAGTCCACTAGAACCGAGATGATGTCACTATAAGGCTCAGACGCTGAACATAGAGTTTCTGAATCTTGTGTTCATCCTCCTAGGTTTCAAACTTGGTTTGATCTAGTCTTCACATGCTATCTTCATGTTGCTCTTTTTTGGAATGGGAACATTTATTCTGTACTTTGAATCAGAGGTATGAATATGTGATTCATTTTTTAGCTGTATGGAGGCTTATAGTTGTTAGTTTGTCTTCGGTCAGTAAGGTGGCAGCAGGTAAAGTTACTTTAAGCCTGGCAATCAGAGCTCTATCCTTGGAAGAGAATTGACTTCCACAAGTTCAAGCTGCCCTGGCTTATGTTTAATCTCTCTCTCTCTCTCTCTCTCTCTCTCTCTCTCTCTCTCTCTCTC
>LOJH01003282.1:20647-31005 GCA_001685095.1 Ellobius talpinus | reverse complement strand
CTCTCTCTCTCTCTCTCTCTCTCTCTCTCTCTCTCTCTCTCTCCCCTCAATAAAGGATCTGAAACCTTTACGTTTGTAGAAATCACTCCCAAATCCAGTTATTTCTGTTAGGCTTGTGTTTCGTAGTTGATACAATTTCCCCATTCTTTCAGCCACAACCTCAGGCAATTCCTACCAAAGACTGACACCAAACAACCTGTCAAGAGCCTTTCAAAATTGTTGCCAGACTCCAGTGACATTCTTAAGGCATATGGAGCACTGATGTGCAGAAAATATGGCAAAAAAACCCTACCTGATGCTCATTGTGTCAGGAAGTTATTGCCTGATGCAGTGCTCTGGTTTAGATTTGCAACATAAACAGAGCTTATGCACACACACACACATATATACATCTAACATAAAGTTACCAAAAATGTCCTTTTCAATCAGTTGTCCTCACAGCCTTGAGTCTTTAGATTCTGTCAATAAATTGAAATGCAAATATAAAGCAAAGAAGAAATTGAAATTACTCAGCACAACCTGTGATCCTGACTAACAGAATAATCCAGTTATAATTCGAAGTTGTCAGATGTTGTCTGAGGCCATCACAGTCATGTGAGGCCAAGGTGCTTGTAATCTCACAGGAAAGGAAATTCAGAAAATACTCATTAGTTACAGTAACCAAAGTTTAATTAAAATATAGTCATTTTAGTTTTCCAATGTATGTACATTTGTCTCACGACTGCAAACGCACGTATATAAAGGAAATAAGATGTATACTTGAATGTGTATGCACCTAACTTTAAAATTTGCTCTTACATGGAGACCTTATGTTAACATTAGTACTACTTTAGAACTATTCATAAGTATTTCAGACAGATGTGCTGTGGTACAATTTCCAGATGAAGGCAAATTTGTTCCATTGATTCTGTTTTCTACAGCAATCTATAATCTTTATTATTCAGAAGAACAAAAGCTATAAAAAATCATAAGATTAGAGAATAACACAAAACTCAATCTCAGTCCTTGCAATTCAATTTTGTTACAGATTTAAATACATAACCTTTGACTGAAGGCTTCTGTTTATACAATATTAATTGTCTTCTATAAATATTTCTGACAATCTTTGTATTTGCACATGAAAAGCAGGTCGTGCCAGTTAACCTTGACTCCTTAGGCAAGTTCTTAAAATTGATACATTTCAATTTTTTGCAGCATGCACGTTTATGGATGTATTCCACAGTACATTCTTATGGGTTAGCAAAGATGGCATGCTTATGTTGGAGTACAGTGTCTAGTAAATTGTAGGTTCACAAAATATTAGTCATTAATTTTACTAGAAATGTTTTCTTCTCTTCTGTGATAGCTTCTTAATACATACCTTAGATTGATATTTGTCCTTCTGTATTTCCATCATGTGCCTGATAAAATAAGAACACGACATGCCTCCTTTCTTCATGTCCATGAATCTGTCTGTGCTGGTGTCTGTCTTCTTTCACAACTTCTACAGAGGAAAAACTCAATTCTTCTTGAGCCTCCAGCACAAGCCTGCCTTTGTCCCAGGCTCTTTTGTAGATTAACTTAAACTAATGTGAACTTTAACATTTTTATCCAAAAGTCTTTTCTATTTAAATTTAAGATGCCGTTGTTTCTTTGTTCCAACAATTTTCATCATATGTAAATTGTTATAGTATATTTTTTTTAATTTGGACGATATAATTATTGAAACACTATATAACTAAAACTATGGGAGCTTAACCACCAATATTAAAAGAAAAGTATCTTTCAGAATATATATGGATAAAATATATTTTAAGTAAAATATTTGTAACAAAAATATATTAAGTTACTAAAATTATCATGCATTTGGAAAATAGATTTGTACATGGTATTATATAAGCAAGTAAAATATCTTTGTCTATAGACATTTCAAAGGAATGAAAAGCTATCCCAAAATTAAAGAAGTAAAATACTTAATATTACCTACCCTTATATAAGGACGAAAAGGATTCTTCATCCACGAAAGAAAGGAAAGCTATTTCAAGCTTTGTGAGCGCTTAGTGTAGCATTGTATATAGACAAGGTAGTGGGAAGAGAGGGAAATACTAACTCCAGGAGCAAAAGATGGATTCCTACTTTTGGTTCTTCAAAGTTCAATGTCATGTGGTAATTCCAGTGTGTCATGTGGCAATTCCAATGTTTCATACTGGCAATTCTGGTATGGTATGGGGCAATTCTAATATGCCAGATTATCTTTTAAGTTCATTAAGAATGCTATTACAAAATAGAGCAACGGTCCCCAGATTTCCTAACAAAGTACAAAACAGAAGAAAGCATCACTCTTGCTATACTCACTACTGACCTACAGAAAACAATAAGTAAACAGCATTTATAAGGTAAAACAAACATTTTGAGAGATATAAATATATCACCTTAATATAGGTGTACAACCACTCAAAATAATGACAACCCTTTAATACAGTACCAGTAGGCACAATGTCACATGCCTCTGTGACATATGACCAAGGTGTCAGTGCCCTGCTCTCTATGGCAACTGGCCTTTATCACTTTCGTCCTCAGCCAAACTGATCACCGGTAGCCAGAGCTGGCAGCATCTCCTTCACCTGGAAGGAGATGCACCTGACATCAAGCAAGTTAGGCAGCTGGCTGTATTTTCCCCATTCCTGGCAATCCTCCTGCTAAAGCTGGCTTGCTCATTCTTTACTCTTCTCATATTTCTAGCTGTATTTAATTCTTTAAGCAAAATTTGCATTTCTTCTTTAAATGATGCAACTGTCAATAACATAAAGATTCTCCCAAAAGTTTGCCAAAGGGAGACACACATTCCTAAAATATAGCATCTCCAGTTTTCCAGAGAAGATTCCACACTGAAACGCTAATACAAAAGATGATTTGAGAGCACCACCTGTGTTTTTCCATGAAACAGAAACCTAATAAAATGGGTTAATTAATAAAAATTCATATACCAAGAATAAAATTATACCTCCATTTCTAGAATGATAAGCGATATGCAGTTGGTTTTGCGAGTTTGTTTTCATATGATCCAACTTCCTTTCCATCAGTCAAGAGAGAATGCAGTTACACACAGGATGCAAAGACGTCAAATAAAATTACTCAGCCATTCGCTTCCTAAGAGCCAACTGTGTACTTCATCTCTTTAGTCTTACCATTAATTCCACATAGTTCTTAGATCTCTAAAATAATTGTTCAAAACCTTGTAATTATTTAGCATTTATCTCCCTGGGGCTTCTACCCTGTGATTCTGGCTTTAAAATCTAAAGTCAAAGAGACAGTAAATACCAATCATGGGAACAGCTTTTCTCTTGTAAGCAACTGTACAAGCATTGCTTAGTTCCTTTATATACCTCCAAAAGAAAAGAAATTAAGTGAGAAAATTAAAGAAAACTATCATGTCAGATAGAAGGAGGAAATCTACTTCAACCGTGCAGAACAGGGAAATCTGGGGACTCAAAATGGTCAGGAGTATCTGAGTTCATAGTTCATCGGTTTCAAGGCTTCTAACCCAAAAATTAGTATCCTAAGCTTTGTGTAGAATACACAGCCAGGCCAAACACCCACCTCCTTTCACAGGTCTTCTGCAAACACAAAGCTCAGAGCCTGCTAGTACTAGCTATTTTTGTTCTATAGTTTTTAGAAGTTGAGTGGATTTTACGTTTTGTAGTTCTTCAAGTTTGAGTAAACAATGTTTTTTCAAACTAAAGGCAAAGCCTATGTTTTCTTCTTTAATGTCAAAATGTTTAACCTTCTAAATACCTTTAAAATATTTATAGATTTTTTAATGCTGGCCCATTCACTGCTGTCGTTTATTCATGGTACCTCACTTCATCTAGATCAGTTTTTTTTAAGTAGAAGTTGACTGTGGCTTAGCCTTCCCAGAGACTTGATCTGATTTTGTTCAGTTAGCATCCATTCTGACTCCATTTAATAGTTATTCCTTCCCCTCTGTTTTAGTTAAGGTGTGGTTTGGATTTCACCGTATTGAAATCAAGGTATTTAATTATCAGCCGCACTCTTTTTCAGCACACACACTTAAAATGAATCTATAGTCCCTAGGAAGTTATGAAATCTATTTGTTTATAATTCAGATCATAACTTTCCATTTTCATTTCCTTCCTGATCATCAGTTATTTCATAACTCTCCAAGAATTAAGAGTTAACTTCATAGCTTTTGGTAATAACAGCTTCCTAGTTCTATGCTGAGAGAGCAGAACCTATGCAGCATCTACTCCCTCAAGTTTGTTGATTCATGGCCTAGAATATGGTCAGTTTTGGTAAATGCCCCATATATGCATATAGACTTCTAAAACGTCAAACAGTAAAGACAATAGGGAAATATCTACAAGAGATACTTAGCAAATTAAGCCTGTATAAAACTTTGGCTATACTGAATATCAAATAAAGTAATAAAGTTTAAGAACTGTCTTGAATAATTCCTGTAATGCGAAGTTTTAAATGTGTGGGTAGGTTTGCCTTTTGTTCAGAATCCCAGACACCCCAACCATCCTCTTCCTACACAATTTCTCCCTTAAGACTGTTGCTGGGGTTGTAAAGATATTCTAATCTGAGGCCTTTGTTTTTTCTTTGATTTTAGTTAATCATTAATTTAGATAGTATGAGATACATATAAATTTGTTAAAAAGTTGGTAACGTTCTATCTTGAAACTAACCATTATTTAAATTCCACTACACAATTATACTCCTTGAAAAATGTTTTTATAAAAGTAAAACATGAACACAGGTCTTATCTATCTCTCTTGCAACTTTTGTGACAGAATTTTCTGTCATCTTAAAAGATGTTTAGTAATTGTACTTTAAACGTGATTATGCAAGATAATTTTTTATTTTATTCAATCTGGAAATATTTATTTTAAATTTAATTATTCTTCCTAGTATTTAGTGTACTCAGTATTTTATTAAGGATTTAATCTACCATCTTTGTCTTTTGTAGACAAGTGTTTTTGTCTTTATTTGATGGAATGATATAAGTGTTTAGTTGGGATTCCTTCTTTCCATGCTCTATTCTTTTATTATCTCACGCACTTTTATCAAAGCCTTCAGAGTAGTACATATATTTTATGTCAATTATGAAATACAGTAAAGTGCATTACACTTATGCAATGTAACATTTTAAAAATACTTTCACTTCACCGTTAGATGGGTTATCTGCCACCGAGCAGTGCATAGTTGAGGTGTCAGCTCCACTTTAATGGTGTTGTGGTTAAATACCATGAAGTATTAGTGAGAGACCACATGATCGACTTCGTTTTGGAAGAAACACCCTAACACACTCTCAAAGTGGTCATAACATTTTCTATGTCTGTGAGCAACCAAGGGCTCTCAGTGACCTCCCTCCTCACCATGACTTGGTAGTAGTGATTTTGATTTTAGCTAGTCTAATGTGTATGCGATATTAGTTTACATCTCAGATATCTCTAATTCTCATGGAACGGTATTGTATATTCCTATAGAGAAAATATATCTATTTGATTTTCTTATTTTTTAAAGCTTTTGCCAAATAATTATTGATACTACAATACTTTTATTTGCTTGTTTGCTTTTAAAATCCTTTTAATTTAAGGATTTAAGTAAATAATGTTTTATTTGACTTATAGTTTGAAAGTCCTGCTCTTTATGGTGAAAAAGGCAAGGTGACAATAGCTTGAAGGGGCTGGTGTGCAGCCCACCTTTACCTTAATATTGAATTCAGGACTTCAGCCCATGGAATGGTGCCATCCACATTTTAGGTGGGCATTCCCTAACTCACATAAACCCATATAGAAGCTACCTTACAGATATGCCTGTGTGTATGTATATCTCTGTGGATTTATTCTAAATATCATCATGTTGATAATCAAGATTCACCACCATGACTTGACCACTTGTTAACTTGACACTCAAATGCATCACCAGAACCGCACTCTCCTTATCTCTGTAGGTCATGGCCATCTCAGAATGCAGAACATATTCAATCCAGTTCTTAAAAATTCCCAGTCTTTTAACTGGCACATTTGAGCTACGGAAATTCAAAGTGACCATTTTTGAGATTGCTATTGGCTATCTATCTTTAAATTTATAACTTGAATATTTTCCTTCTCTTTTAATAAAGAGGTTCTCTTAGTTAGTATTTCTTGTAAGACACATCTATAGGCGGTCTATTTTGTTTGTCTGAGAAAGTATTTCATCCTTACTTTGGGCAGATAATTTCTCAAGGTTTATAATTTTAGGGTATTGGGTTATATTCACTACTATAAATTTTAAGAGAGATTAAAAATTACATGTTCAGGTATAAGCTGTGTGTGTGTGTGTTTCCTCCTGCCCTGTATGCTCTTCATTTCTTGGATCTATGGCTTTTTATCTGACAGTAACATAGGAGAAATTCTTAGTCATTGTTACATCAAGCGTTTCTTGGGTGCCTTTCTTTCTTTCTTTCTTTCTTTCTTTTCTTTCTTCCTTCATTCTTTTCTTTCTTTCTTTTCTTCTTTCTTTCTTTCTTTCTTTTCTTCATTTCTTCTTCCCTTCCTCCTTTCCTTCCTCCCTCCCTCCCTCCCTTGCCCTAATTTGCATCACTCTATCTGTATGCCCTTTGTAGCTGATGTGTACTCCTTTGATGTTGCATTGCATTCCATCATTCTTAGAAGTCATTTCTCCTTCTTGCTTCAATTTTCAAAGTATCTATTGCCTCTCTGCTATCTCAGAGAATCTGTTCTCAGCTATAACTCGTCAAGTGAAAATTCTACCAGAAGTAGTCTTTATTTCACAGTAGTTCACCAGTAATCCTTTCTAGCCTATAGCGTTTCTGACTCTTTGATCAATTGCTTATCTGTTCTTGGACACTAATTTCTTTTTCCATCAAGTCTTTTAGTGTATAGTCATAGTTAAAAGTCCAACCTGATAACCTCTACCTCCCAGCCATGTCTAGTTCTACATCCCATTGCACTGCTGCAAAGTGTATATTTTGTCCTTCAATATGTCAGACAGGTTTCCTTTGCCTTGTCATACACTGTGTAAGAGAAATTGTTCTAAATAGATTTTAAGCAATGGTGTGTGTGTGTGTGTGTGTGTGTGTGTGTGTTGGTAGAGGGTATTCTATGGCCCTACAATCAGGCATCCATCATTTGATGAGCTATACCCTACACATCTGGGCTATGAGGCCCACAAGTGTTTCTCAGCTCTCCCTCCTTTATTGGGTATGGTTGGGTGACGAAAATGGTCTGGAACTGGGCCTCTCACTTTGCCCATTATGGACTAATCTGTGTAAATGCCCAGGTCAGGCTCTGAGGACAGAGTTACAATAAGAGCAGAGAGTTCTGGCCTAAGATATGATGATTTCTACACCCCTGCAACTCATAGAGAATTTCCCCTGTGGGTCTCAATATGTGATGCCTTGGGAAATTTTCTCTGTTCCACTAATTTGTCCTCAATGCAGGTTCTGCTCAGGTTCAGTTCTGACAAGTTGTGACTTTTGTATTTATCTCTATGCCTGTCCTGTTTTGGAGGAAGAAAGTTGCCCTATGTGTTCGAGTATCTTCCAGAAGAGCTGCGCCCCCTACCATCTGCTTAGATCTTTCTTTTGTTATTTGGTTGAAGGGGTGATATCTAAGCTACTTACACACAGAACTAGAAAGTAATGGACTTTGAGTTTTACTTATATGGAATAAAATGCAATGAGCAAGATAGAATTGAATTAATTCATATAATGGAGATCTTAGGGCTTGCTCTTCAGAAACTGAACAAGCATGTTAACTCATAAAACACCAGTTAATTCTGGGTTTACAGACAATATCACTAATAAAATAGTTAGGAAGTCTTATTAAATCATCAATAATGTGGGCTGACAGGATATCTCAGTTGATACAGTTGCTTGTGTCAAGTCTGAGAACACTTCAGTGCCTGGAACTCACATGGTGAAAGGGAAAACCAGCTCCCCAAAGCTGTCCCTTGAACTCCACATATGTGTGTACACAATAAAATAAATAGATGTGAAATATTAATGTTATTACTGAGTTGGTTTTGTTTGTTTCACTTTTCTCTTGTATTGTTTGCCTTGACACACTGGTTCTCACTGCTTGATCCATGGCTCTAGCCCTTTGACATGGTCCCCTGTCTTCAGTACTTCATTCATTCAATTTATCTCAAAAGCTTGACATTTACAACTCTAATCAAAATCCTTCGAGGACATCCCATCATGAACAGAATAGAGTTCATCTTTTCCTACATTAGAGATCAACCACTGCTGCCTCTGTCTTCCTCTTAAATATGTTTCAAACACAAGCATTACTTGTCAACACCACTGCCAACATCTTAACTCAAACTAACTACCTAGCCACCAGGATCATTGCACTGGAATCCTCCATGCCTGTTGTACTCTTCACAGCTCCTGCTTACAGTATCACAGTGATGTGATAAAACCTGATCGTAGCTGTACAAATGTTCTTTATTGCTGGTCATCACAAGGAAACTTTTCCTGACCTTCCTGAACCTCTCCAGTCTTATAGTGGCTGTCCAAAGTGTGAGTACTGTGCCTCCCAAAGCCATTTTGGTTTCCATTCAACGTTTTTCCTTGGTGGCATCAGGAATTCCAGCCACAGCTATCTCTTGAATCCCTTTCCTGTATCCCTTCAGGAAAATAGCTTATAATGTCTTCCAGATGTACTGAATTCATGCATTGCCTATTACATACTAGTGGATGCACAATCCACCTATATTGGCAGTTTCTCAATCACTTTCTCTGTGTCCTGCAGAATGTCTATCAGACTCTTTCATGAAGCAGGAACCCAGAAGGACTGTCTCACTTTTAGGCAAGTTCAGCAGTCATGGTTCTTTGGGTCCTACATGTCCAGTTAATACAAAATAACATCAAGCAGTCAAGGCAAGAGCAGTTTCTTGCCCAAATGGCAATCACTCTGTAAGGAGCCTCTTCAATGCCCATCATCCTGTTGAAGTAGATTGGTGTGCCAGGAGCAAATGAGTCTCACTGTCATGAATAGTCCTAAGCTCTTAAAACATTTAAATGCCATATTCTGTTAGTCTTTGAAAGGTTTGAAGTATACCTATCTAGCTGAAATATATCTCTGTATATCAAGAAAACCTAACTAACGCAACTACAAGCTTGACTATTATAGATAACTATTATTCTGTATTTCTTAATTATATATTATGTTTTTGAATGAGCTGCACAAACACAATACCTTAAGCAAGAGCAGAAATATACATATGCCAAAATTGACCTTTAATTTGTATCAATAGACCAAGATACATACTGATGCAAAATATTTATCTCTATAGCATATCCTCATTTAAATGTAAACAAATATTTATAAACAAACATTTAGGGAATTTTGCCATAGTTTTCTCCAAACTGCTTCCTGCTTTTTGTTGGGCAAAGTGTTTTTTGGTTTTCATGGAGACCTTTAGGGGACATGGTCCATCGAACCATACTAGTCTGGAAGCAATCTACAGCTTTCTAACCTCTGCAGAAACAAAAGCAGAACCTCTTTTCCAAAGCAGCATATCCTTAGACCCAAATTTTGAAGTCAAGATATCTTTAAAATTTATGTTGGCTTAGCTTAGCAGCCCAGACAATGAAATGTCCCTCTGTACTTGGCTCATTCTTAATCAAAAAATTCAAAGAAAACACAACAATATACATAATCCTCACTCTCTGTGAATTTTCCATCTTTATATGGCTTACTTTTCTTTACTTCTTTAATCTATGACTGTCTGTACTGTGTCTCATTACAGATTTTACTTTTTTAAAAACCATTTACTTCTTTTAATAATTATTTCTTCTCTCTCCCAAACCTACTTTTATTTATCCATCTCTGTGATCAATTTAGAGGTTTTGTTTCCATCTTAATTTGTCTTTATTGTGTGTATCTGTAATTATTTTTTGACCAAGAGCATTTTTTCTCTTAAATGCTAAGTGAACGTGGCTAAGACCAACTCTGTGGTACTGCCTGTTGGCTCCATCCAGCCCAACATGGCAGAGGTATATTCACTGCCTCTGAGCGCAATGAACATTGCCCCAGCTCCAGGATCACAGAGGGTCTGTGTCACCATTAAGCAACTTGTAACAGAGGCTACTTGTTTGTTCCCTGGGCATACAGACCCAAAATAATCATACATAAACTGCATTAATTAAAACATTGCTTGGCCAATTACTTGAGTGTATTGCTGGCTAGGTATTATATGTTAAATTAACCCATCTCTATTAATCTTTGCATCATCATGAGGATGTGGCCTACAGGCAAAGTTCCATCCAACATCCTGCTCTGTCTCCTGCTGCAGCTACATGGAGTCTCTTTGACTCTGCCTACTCTCTCTCTCTCTCTCTCTCT
>LOJH01003282.1:0-16921 GCA_001685095.1 Ellobius talpinus | reverse complement strand
GGGGTCTAGGAAGGTGAGCATCCAAACAGACTAGGCTCAAAAGTCTGAAAGTTATAATTTATTCTGGAACCTGATAACAGAAAATAAAAATATGCACATTATTTTAGGCTAGGAATAAAATGTGTCTTAAAGACAGACACATTATAAACAATAATTACAAAATTAAAGTCATCTTATCCAGGTAGAATGTCTCTTCCTCACAACAATATCATCAAAGTAATTAAACCTTTGTGTCTGTTATCCACTTTCCCTTACTTACTGTGTGTGTTATAAATTTTAAAAGAAATTAAACACATTGTTGTGTAAAAAAATACTTTTGATATAGAAATATGTTGTCCAGTCTGGAGAGATGATATGATGTTTAAGAGTGCTGTGTACTCTTACAGAAGACCTGGAATTGATCATTAGTTCCCTCATGGTGGCTCACAGATGTCTATATCTCCAGGCTGAGGATCCAAAGCCTTTTTCTGGCCTCTGTGGGCACTGTATTTATATGCACAAATCCACATATCTACATACACATACATATACAAAGTTTTAGGAAAGGCATTCTAAGATGATATGTAGTATAACATGGAATTAAATACTATTTAGTAAGCTCATAGTATACCTTATTAAATATTCAGGATAAAAATACATATATGTTAGGATCAAACATGTTTTAAGCACTTTGGAGAGGTGACAAGATGACTCAGAAGATAAAGGCACTGCTGCTCTATTAGAGGACCTGGGTTTGATTCCAAGAACCTACATGGCAGAACAAGACCTCTGGTGCCTTATTACATGGTATCTGACTTTAGATGTATAGACATCAGTGCAAGCAAACACTGATACACTTTAAACTACTTTTAAAATATTTATCTATGTTTTCTAATTAAATATTGCATCATTTTCTCATTTACTTCACTAATTTCCTCACACTTACTACTCCCCCTTTCCCTTCTGAAATCATGGTCTCTTTTTCTCTAATTGCTTTTGTTGCATATATGTCTACACACACACACACACACATACACACATACATACACACAAAAAAACGAAAATCTACTTAACCAGTCCAGTGTTACTTGCATGTTTACGACTTCAGGCCTGACCAGGTAGTACAAGATCATCAATTAGGACACTCATCCTTGAGGAAGCCTCTCCCACTCTCAGCATTCCTGATTTTCCTGTGGTTCCTTGTCAGTTACTGGGACCCTATGAGTTTTCCTCCTTCCATGTTGGCATGTATATTGCAGCTGTACATCTTCAGGTCTTGTTTAGAAAGCCATTGTTGAGGTTTCATGATTGAAATGTTCCTGTCATTTCTAAGAGATACATTCTTAGAGAAGACGTCTGGGCTTTTTGGCACTTACAATCTCTTTTCCCCCTCTTCAACAATGGTCCCTGAGCCTTTGGTGTAGGGCTTCTATTATAGGCATATCAATTGGACTGGGCATCCAAAGACCACTTGTTCTTTACTTTCTAAACAGTTGTGGTTTTTTGTAACTATCTGTGTCTTACTGTTTTATTGCTATACAGACGCCATGACCACAGAAACTCTTGGAAAGCATTTAATTGGGGCTGGCTTATACTTCAGAGATTTAATTCATTACCATCATGACCAGAAGCATGAGACAGACATTGTGCTGCATGACTAGTGTAGAGTTTTACATCTGGATCCTCAGGCAGCAGGAAGATAGAGTAACACTGGCCCTAGACTAAGCATTTGAAACATCAAGCTCACCCCCAGAGATGCACTTCCTTCCACAGGCCACAGCTAGTCCAACAAGACCAAACCTCCAATAATGCCACTCCCTATGAGACCACGGAGCCATTTTCATTTAAATCATCACAATCTGTCTTTTACAAAGAAAAAATTTCTATGGTGGAGGGTGAGAGTTAAACTCGTGTGTGGCTATACAGAAAACTATTTAAAATATGGTTAGGAACTATGTGGATTTAGTAAAGTGTTGATTGTAAATCTTCTCTAGGTTCTATGACCTTGTAAGTCCTGGGTAGTTGGCTAGGTTTCTAGTATCAGGTACAATTTCTTTCTTATTGAGTAGGACTCAAGTACAATTAGAGCTGTTGGTTACCATCAAGCTATGTGTGCCACTACTTCACCCTTTGTTATGGTTATCACGCCATGCTGATCATCATTGTGGTTTATAGGCATTACAGTTGGGTAGGACTATTGGTTGCTTTCTTTTCTTGGAAATTTGCATGGGACCTTCTGGTACCATAAAAGGTGATCTTGGGGAAGGATCCGTTCAGGTTAAATTCAGCTCAGAGCCTCCAAGTTTTATGACCAAAATACACATCTTCAGCAAAATGGACTTACCTTTAACCTCTGGGAAGCAATAAAGAACATCAACAATATGCTATATTGTTTGGGGAATCTCTTGGACAACCCCATCTAACTACTCAAAGGGGGTTTTTCATGCATGGTATTGGGAATTTTGTTAGATATGGCTCTTGGCTATGGTTCTTGATTGGAGCTTTGTCAAGTGAAGTAATAACTTCCTTTATACTATATATGTATACTTGTAGACCTGCATGTATCATCTATAACTTTATATAAGGAGGTAGTATGAGTCAGTATCAGTTATTCAGAGGTTTTGGATTATTTTATCCCAACTCCTTCTTCTGTACCCCCTTTTTCCTCCAGAATTAATACCCCTTTTATTTGAACCATTTCCTTTATCAAATATCTTATATTTTAAAATCAGTAAATAATATCAATTTTTATGAAGAACTACTACATTGTTTTATTATGATCAGAAATTTTGTGATGTAGCATTAATCATATT
This sequence comes from Ellobius talpinus, assembly GCA_001685095.1. NCBI lineage: Eukaryota > Metazoa > Chordata > Mammalia > Rodentia > Cricetidae > Ellobius > Ellobius talpinus. The sequence continues at coordinate 14,129 of LOJH01003282.1, read as the reverse complement.
GTATTAGGAAAAGCTACAACCTCTTATGTTCATTCTTTTAATGGCTTTAATTTACCTCAATATTTTTGGGGATTTCATATTAGCTTATTTTCTTTCAATATAACAATGTACTTGATGCTGATATTTATAAAAAATAAAAACATTTACCTGAAAGTCCTAGATCATGTGGCCCCCATCTGCCTAAACTCTAGAGAGGACCCATTTGGAGCTTCGCAGAATCCACTTCAGATGGCATAGGGGTAGGAGTGTTTCTGGGAGAGGAGGACACTTGATAAGAGGGAGTCAGAGGGATTCAGAGAACAGGCTTCTTCTTTTCATGACAAACCAATTATCCTACAAACTTGCCTCTCATTTCCAATGTTAATGGCCCCATAACCAAACTACCTTCCGTTAGGCTGTACATCTTACAGTTCTACCACTTCTCAAAGTTACTGTGCTAGAAATGTCGCTTCCAACTGTGGGTGACTATCAGGGGAGGGGACTGATCTCATCTAAACCGCAGAATATTTTTGTCTATATCTTATAGTTAGAGTCAAGCAGGGTTTTGTATTTATTTGTTTTCTTTTGGCTTTTGGGAATGAGTTCTTTGTGGGGAATGTGTGTGCATGTGTTTGTGTGTGTGTATGTGTGTTGTTGTTGTTGTTGTTGTTGTTGTTGTTGTATGTGTTAGCATTCCTGTGCTGGTGAACAAACATGGTACAGTATCCATATGGAGGTCAAAGGACACTGAGCTGTCCTGACCTTAATCTTACATATAACAGGATCTCTCTTCTTCACTGCTGAGTGCACCAAGCTATGTGGCTCACATGCTTCTGCAAACTCTCCTGGCTGTCTCGATCTTGCTGAGGGTGAACTAAGATTGTATGTAGCATTTCCGGCTCCACTGGCAGCCACTGGCAATTTATTCATAGTCAGTTTATGACTTTGGAAAGAGTTCTAAATTGGAAGCTGGTTTACAGAGACTAAAGTGCTGAGTATTCACACAGGAGCATATAGATAAGGTACTTTGACTTTGGAAAGGTTGTAAGGACTTAAGACCAACAACTGTCTAAATAATCAGTAAGTGTTGGCTCATGTTTTCTAGGCTGGAACTACACAACATGGGAGGTGACAGAGGGGACGTTAAATTCCATGATGTCTGAAGACTCCTACAACTTTTGTCCTTTTCATGTTTTTTCCTCAGTGACTTTCTCCTTCTCACCTTAAATGTCTCTCTATTTGGCCAAAAGGTGCTCATCCCAGTGGCGACTACTATAGTTAAAGTAATAGCGTCAGGCAATCTTGACTGACTTTTTAGGTACCGGGTGTTGTAGTAACCCTTGTGCCTAGGTCATCTCATTCCACCTTCCTTACACTAGGATGTAGGGTAGGTAAGGGTAGCGATGTGGCCAAGGTTGCACTGTTAGTTCATCGTGGACTTGCACTATAAACCCAGATCATTTAACACAGCGCATGTGATAAATTACTATTGGTTTCATTTTGTAACAATTAGAATGAAATATTTCTCAAATAAGGTAATAAAGTTCATTTTTAGTATATGGCACATTCATATTCATAAATATAATGTATGTAAATATATACTAAACAAGCTGGCTTATGTATAAAAGGACTTTTTATATAGATTTATACATAAAATAAACATTTGAATTTTGCTTATAATTACATGGCATGAAGTCAAATTTGTATGAATCAAGTACTGATTTTATAACTCAACAGAAAATGCATAGATGTTGCCTTTGAAACTATAATGTTAGGAATGTAGTTTATATACTTATTTGAAACTGCTTTTAAAGTCAAGTTAGTCACGTTTATGTCTAAATGGGAAAGTTAGAAAAGACTTTGTGGCTCACAGGGAGACCTGTGAAGACATTAACCCCATGGATATCTCTGATTTCAGCAGGAAATGATCTGTACAATGGGATGACTGTGTTCCTAAACTTCTCCAACCCTGGGACCTTACTTTTTAATATGAGTGCAATTATGCCCATTTTGCTAGATAATTTCGGATTCCTCTAATCAAAGATGCTGCCTTACTGAAAATGGGCATTTTCCTCTCACCCAGCAGGGCTACCACTCTCACTGACATCCATATTATTTAAGTAGGTAAAAGTTTAGTGTCAACTACTTGAGTTCCCATAAGGCAAATACCTTACAGGTGATGGATTTTCACTGAAAAGTGAACATTCTTCAAAGAAATGATTATATGTGACGTATCTCAGGCAGATCTTGACTTATCGGTTAACTTCCGGACCTGGCTTCTATTCTATTTGAGTGGCAGGAAATTGAACATCCTCAATTCTCTGGGTTCGCACACTAGCAGCAAAGAAGAGTCAAAATGGATGGACGCTTATGCAGCCTCTCAAATAATAATCCAAAGTACTTAAAATACAATAAATGGTGGAAAACCATTATAAATAAAAGGCAGAGCCACAGTTGCAGAGCAGAAAATAGAGGAGCAAAGGCTAAGAAAAAGGAGCTAGAAAACCAGTAGGTGTGCAGCAAATGGACTGTGTGAGGGCTGATGTATCAGGAAAGACGGTATCTAGGCAGCATTCGGAAACAGCAATTTATCGTGCATTTGGGCCTCCATACAGTACTGAGTATGTCTGTGCATCCATTATTTAAAAAAATAAGAGTAAAAATTGCAGACTAGTGGAACTTGTCATGAAACGGTGATTACCTTTGTTTTGTGCATCATGAAATTAAAATATTACAATGACCATTAGGAGTGTGCTATTTATGCACTATTAATTATCAAGAGAAACTAGGAGTAAACTAAGGATAGTTATACTTCAGTTAGTAAAGACCTGGTCTTACATGAACTGTAGGTTCGATCTCTACCAACACAAAAACATGAGTGGTAAAGCATATGAATGCATTTTCATAAGAGAGAGGATCTGTGCTGCACATCAGTTCTGCAGGGAGCTTTTAACACTATTTTGTGGAACTGTGAAGTCAAATTATTTTGGCAAAAGTAGCTATAAAGAAAGTAATTATAGAGTATAAACAAATTAACAAAAATTTCTAAATAATGCATTTCTTAAAATAAAAAAATCTGCATACCCGATCCTTCAGATGCTAATTCAAAAACTATTTCCAAGTTTCTAGTGTTTATCTGGGGGTGACCCCTGCATGACGTAACTCTAAGACTCTCTTTTCCTTTGTACACTTGCCAGTATCTTTCAAAAACAAATAGCTCTGTTTTGGGGTCTTGACATAAGGTTTGACCCAAAAACTCTTGGATTGCTCTAAGGTATTGGTTCAGATTTTATTAGTATTACTAAAAATCTATGTGTAAAGAGAACTTTGGGGCAGTGAAAACGCAAGAATGGAGGTACCTTCATGTAATTCTGTTCTGGAGAAGAAATGGACAGTTAGTTCATAAAGAAGGTTATTTTCATTGCATTTTCAGCGTGGTGCATAACAAAAGTCACAGCTGCATTTTATTCCTTTTGCAAAGGTCCATTTATGGAATGAGCCTTCCTAGAGACCATATAGATGCTCCACAGCAAAGAGCTGCATGCTTTTCATATTGGCACCATATCTACCACATCCTTCAATAATGGCTGCCACCACAGTCACTACTTCTGCTGAGGTTCAAGCCAGTCAGCGTAGCACCACTGGGCGTTGCATACACTGACCAGCAACTGTTAAGGCCAAGGAGTTAGAGCTGTTGATTGTTGGATTAGCTAATCTTATAAAACCTTATTAAATAATGCAAAACTGACACAAAGTGGGTCGAATCACAACACATTGAAACACGACAGGCACTGTAAGGGATTGAAGAAAGGGATCTTATAGATCTACAGATAGGCATCCAGGAAGGTCACTACAGAGCAAGACCTGCCTTTGGTCATTCAGCTCCCGTTTTTCACTATATGGTGATGCAAGCATGTTATACACTCAGACATCTGGCTTCCCATTTTGTGTTTGGATGCAATGTGCAATGCGGCACTCATGTGTAATGCTGGGCAATGTCCGGAAATGGCCCCCCGTCTTTAAGCTCCTGGGGTAAGTAGTGGTTGCTCTGTGAAGGATGCTGTTTCATGATGCTCCTTGACTGAGGAGGTGTAGAATGCATTTCTGATCTACAAGAGACTCAGTTTAAAAGGGGATTCACCAGTATGCAACCCTGTCATACATAGAGGAACATCTTTATGTCATGCTCAAGAAAGAAAAACACACACTTTTGTTTGAGAGTTCACAGACTGTTGATATTGGGGTAAGACTCTGAGACATGGTGGGGATTGCTCTGTAGGCTTTGTGGAAAATGTGCTGAGGATTCCTCGTGACATCATCATCTCCATGTGTCTTCTTTCATCTCCAGTGAAAGCTCACTCACATTTCCTGTGACGTCCTACCAACCAAGGTGCAGATTTTTAGAGAGAACACTACACTAGTGAGCTTTATTTGATTTACCTATTAAAAATGTCTAGGACCCGTCATTTCATGAGTGATCCTCTCTTCATACACTGAACTTAGTTTTGCTTTAATATTTTAGGAACATGAATGATGTAACAAAATAAAGATGAAAACGGGGGAAGCAGAAATACATATAATCACAGCTAAAATAGATCTTTTTAAGTTTTAAGAATGCCTAGCTGACTTTTCATCACCACGCCCATCACCTTCTGTGCCACGATGCCATCTCCTTCTACCTGAAAGCTTCCACGTTAAAATACATAGGAGTCACAGCATCATGACCCACTGGAGAGAACTGGACAGAGAAAGTAGCTTGGTTGGTCCATTCTCGGATTAATGGAAAGACTATCCAGGCATCTAATTTTAATCTCTTCTTACATATAGGACACTTGACTCTGAGAGTGAAATTAAATTGTTAAGAGGTGACCAGACCGGTGTTTAAAACAAAGGTAGAAGAGCCATGAAATGCTGTATAAACAATCTGCTGACTTTAATTTAATAGAATTTCAGGTCTCAGTGATCTATACATTATTAAAAATTCACCCTCACTATTAAAGCTTTGTCATGTGGGCATAATACAATTGTTTCTCTACCCTTGAATGCCCAAATTAGAGCAACAACAATAGAAATAACCAAGCAAACAAACAACAGGAAAAATCTTTAACCAAGCTAACTAACTTCTAGGCTTAGGAAAGGCTTGAGCAAAGGAAGGAAGGGTATTAGCTCATGCATAGAGTGCATGGGGAGATGAGATCTACTTGAACTCACATTAAAGTGGTGAGTTTCCCTCTCACAGAACCTGGAAATGCCCATATTCTGCCAATGTTGGCAATAGTGTGGCCTCAACATTGGATACCATATTAAAGACAGCCAGAAAATAAGGAAATATTCAAATAGCATTGTCTATACTCATTCCTTATCAAATTCAACTAAGTGATAGATTAACTACAATATAATTGGATGGGGAAAGGGCCACAACTATAAAATTAAAATGAATATGAAACGCATGTTATTATGCTGGGTAGATAGATTGTTTGGGAAAACCCTTGCTGAGCAAGCATGAGTGTCTGAGCTCTATCATTAGCACCATGTAAAACAGTAGGCATGGTGGCACGCATCTACAATGATAGCACTGGAGAAAGAGACAGGGGGATCTTGGTGCTTGAGGACCAGCAGCCTAATCATAGCACTGAGCTCTAAAACTTAGGGTGGAGAGATATGGAGATGATACTCAATTCCAGCCTCTGCCCTCCACACCTACACACACAGTATGCACACACTACACAGAAATACACAAAGTAAAGTAGGATGCTGCTAAATGTTATTTCTCTCTTTAGAATATCACAAAATGGCAGATATATGGTGTTGTTATTTCTGCTAATAACTTGCAATATTTCCTTTGTAGTATTATACCTTGATGATGCTTTTTAATACTTTCTGTTCTAAGTCCTAAGCATAAACTATTTGATGAAAAAGAACATAACTGAGCATAACATTTGTTTAGCATGCTACACCCTTCCCTGTTAAAGATAATTAGCATTAAGGCTCCCAGGATGTTGTTTGATTTTCTCCAACATTTTGGAAGTGTGTGAATGATTGAGACTTAATGGAGAGGAGGTGGTGTCCCTCCGAGGTTCCTGAAGTGTGGGATTCAACTCCGGTGGAGGCACTGTGGCTGCTCTGTGACGACCAGGGAAGCTAGAACTGATGTCCTTCCAAAGCAACACCTTGTTTTGGGGGAAAAAGGAACCATTTCTAAGATCCATAGGATGGAACTGACAGTGAAGAAATACCCTATGAGAAAATAGTTGTAAGAGACATCTATCAATTTACTTTGAGTGCTAATATAATGACAGAGTCGAATGCTATGAAACTTGCCCTCAAGGATAGAAATTTAAGTTGGTAGATTGCTCAAGTGTGTCAAAGGATTGATGTGAGTCACGAGTTCATGGTTAAGAACCTCTGAAGATATGGCCCAGGTCCGCAAAATTTGTGGATGTCCAACAAATGATGGTGATGTTGATGTGTAATTACCAACTCTACAGGATCTGGAATCACCTATTACACAAGCCTACACACACACACACACACATACAGACACACACACACGGGGGATTATGTAGCCTTGAGCATGCCTTTGTGGGAGTACGTTCATTGATGTGGGAAGACCCACAGTGAAAGTGGAGTGTACATTTCCCTACACTTGGCCCCTGTGCTACATTAAAATGGGGAAAGTGTTGGGGTCATGGGAGCGGGTGAGAGGGGAGAGGGAAGAAAGAAAGGAGAATGGAGAAAAATGTATAGCTAACTAAAAACAATAAAAAATGGAGGCAGTGAGCTAAGTACAGCATTCATTACTCTGCTTCCTGACTGTGGCTACAATATGATCTACTGCTTTAAGATATTGCTGCCTTTGCTGCCCTGCTATGGTGGACTGAGCATTTGGATCTTGAGCTGTAAGTTAGCCCTTTCTTCCTTGAGTATAATTTATACCTATAATTGAAGTGTATATAATTTTAAATCTAGGACCCGAGTTGTGTTTATGAGAAAACACTGGCCATTTTCTCTCTGATACTGGCCTGTTTCACTAAACAAAATAATTTCTATTTCTAACAGATTTCCTGTGAGTATTGTTTCAATTTTCTTTCTGACTGCATAAAATTCTATTGTGGGCATGTGTCACACTTTCTTTTATCCAGTCATCTCTCTGATGACTGACACTGATGCTGCTCCCATTTCCTGGCTACTGTGATAGGGTGTAGGAGTAAAAAGAGGATGTGTAGGTATCTCTGTGGTTTGTTGGAGTAGAGTTCTATGGATGCATGAGAGTGATAAAGCTGGGTTGCAAGGTAGTTTTCTGTTTTTCTTTTTGATGTTTGTGGTTTAGTTGGTTGGCTTTTGAAAAATTTCAATGTCTTTCCACTTTGGTTGCAAAATTCACTTTCCACCAGCAGTAATAACCATTTCTTCACTCAATATGATGTTTTCTAGATCCATTCATTTGCCTGCAGATTTCAAGATGTCATTAGTTTTTTCTGCTGTGTATTACTCCAGAAAGACAAATATCATATTACTCACTCATAAGTGGCTTTTAGATATAAAGCAAAGAAAACCAGCCTATAATTTACAATCCCAGAGAATCTAGACAACAATGAGTACCCTAAGGGAGATATACATGGATCTAGTCTACATGGGAAGTAGAAAAAGACAAGATCTCCTGAGTAAATTGCGAGCATGGGGACCATGGAAGAGGGTTGGAGGGGAGGGGAGTGGAACAGAGAGGAACAGAGAAAATGTATAGCTCAATAAAATAAAATAAAAACCATTCCTTCTTCACCCTATCCCCCTAAGCATTTGTTTGGTTTTTAAGTTTTCTATTTATTTGTTTGTTTGATTAATTTTTATCATAACCATTTTGACATAGTGAAAGGGAAATTCCAAGAATTTTTTTATTTGCATTTCCATGATAGTTAAGAATGTCAAATCCTCGTTCAAGTTGTTTCAAGGGATTAGAATAGGCTATAGAAAATTTCATGAAAACATTAAAGCCAAAGCCCTGGGAATCTTAGGCAAACTTTTATGAGCAAGCTGTATCTTATGAGTTCCAATTGAAGTAGTAATTTATTATTGTCCATATTTCTCTGATGAGATGCTTATGTTTTTTAAATTTTATTAATTAAATTTATTCATTTATTTTATATCCTGACCAGTTTTCCCTCCTCCTCTTTTCCTGTTCCATCCCCCCAACTCCTCCCCCTAATTCTTCATTCCACTCCTCCTCTGTTTCTGATCAGAGAGACAAGTCTCCCATGGTGTCAACAAAGTGTGAGATATTAAAATGAGTCAGCAATAAGCTCCTCCTCTTGTATTAAGGCTAGGCAAAGCAACCCAGTATAAGGAATAGGCTCCTTGAAGCCAGTCAAAGAGTTTGAGACAGGCTGATTCCATCACTAGAAGTCCCACAAGTTGATCAAGCTCCACAGCTGTTCCACAAATGCAAACAGCCTAGGTTGGTCCCATGCAGGCTCCTTAGCTGTCATTCCAGGGTCTGTTAGCTCCTTGGTGTCCAGGTTAGTTGTATTTTGTGGGTTCTCTTGTGATGACATTGACCACTTAGCTCATACAATCCTTAATCCCTCTCTTCAACGGGATTCCCCAAGCTCAGCTCAGTGCTAGCCTATGGATCTCTGAAAGCTCTCTGCTGAAAATTGGGGTAGTTATCAGTCTAAATACAGGAAATGGCCAGTTCAGGCTGCCTATCCACTATTGCTAGGAGTATCCCTTGCACCAGGTTTCTACCTGGCCTCAAAATGCACACTCCCATCAAAATGTCTCTTTCTCTTAATGATATTATTTCATTCTCTGCCTGAATAAGTTCTTATATACCAAGAGTAATTTATGAATGAAAGTATTATTTTATTATTCTACATTAGGTAGTCTCCAATAGGTTTAATAATGATGAATCTATGCACTATATAATACAGAGCTGAAAACATCCCAGTAGTGTAGATGCACATGGATAGTACAGAAACGAGTAACATGAAAAGTGTGTCAAAAGAAGGAATAACAGGATGTGAAGATGAAAGGAAGGAGACAAAAAGGAGAGAATGGAGAGAAGTTTAAGGAAAGAAATTTCACGAGAACAAAATGCCTGTTACACAAGTGCACCGCACTACCAAAAGTGATGGAAAACAGACGAAAACGCTGTCACTCTTGTACCTCATTGGTTCAGTGATGTGCTCTTGGCGCTGAATGCCCTAAGGTACCAAGAAATTCCCATTTATTGGAAAATAAACAAATCATCCCAGGTGATCCATAAGTTTTGAGCACACAGAAGAAAGACTGCTATGTGATAGTAGGCTGGTGTACAGACCTGTCTGTTCTTTACTGATATACGGAAAGTCACCACTGGCTTGTGAGTGTCCATGATTTTTCTATTTTTTTTAATACTATGTGGGAACAAGTAGGAAGATTTGATATTGCAATAAAAGCAGAAACAGCAGCAAAGAAAAACCACCAGAGGTGGCAGATGTAAATGAAAAGCCCCACATTGGAGAATCAGGTCCTTAGTGGCCCTGTGTGATTCTTGGCTAACTGGGATCTGTGTTTATCTCCGGAGAAGCATGAGAAGAATTTGTCAGGTGTGGCATGAAGACCAGCCCTGTTTTTCTCTTTGGTCCTAAGCAGTCTCTGATGAGTGTTTTCTGGTGACTCTCAAGAATGCCTAGATATACCAGTAAATCTCTATGTGCAGGAATAAGTTTGATTACACTGTGCCTGTCTGAAGTCTACTTCCCAAAGGGACTTTCAGTTCTGTGTTATACAAATTATCGCTGTCAGAAGAAGGTTTTAGGGAGACCTCATGGCTGTAAGAGCCATGAAGGGACCCTCAAGTGGGAGAACATTAGAAGAGATGGTATTGCGGCCACAGGCAGTCTTAATAGGGTCCTGAAGTGAGAGACTGAGCACAGAGATAGCAACACAGCCATAGGCAGCCATGAAATGACCTGAAGGGAGAGAGGGTCTTCAAATTGGGAATAACACAAAAAGACATGCCGTGCTCTATCTTTAGTATTTCTGATGGCAGCACCTGCTCCAAGATCTTTAAAAGATAGCCACAGCAACCAGCAACACAGTGACCCCAAACTTCCACTATGTAGATTCATTGTATATGACCCCACTCAGTAGGCACGCCCACTGAAGGTGTGCCTTGCTGTCCCTTTGGTTTCCCTTAGTGCATACTGAAGGTATCATTTAATTTAGTCTGAAAAGGAATGGCTAATGCATGGCAATGAATGCTTAAAATGAGAAGAGTTTTCAAGGACAGGTAACAGCAAATGAGCAAACAGAGCTTCTAAATAGGGCTGATAAGATTGTGAATTGGTATAATTACATTATTATCTAGCATGAAGTTAGCATATTGTCCTATGACAGAGGTAACCCCATACCAAATATGCATAAAAATAGCATGGTTCCAAAAAAAACAATAATAACCTACAATAATATTCAAAAGAAACAAATCCTCATTAACAGTGAAATTCATAGATAAACCGATAACTGTAATATGCTATTAAAACTAAAAAATTAAAATAGTAGAAGATTTTGGTCAGTGGGGCACCATGGATTGTCCTTGAGTATATTATGCTAAGTAAAAACACTGGCTGCAGGAAAACAGACTTGATCTCAGTCAGAAAAACAGACATAACTTTAAGTAAGAATTTTAAAATGTTAACATTATAAAAGTGAAGTTCAGTATAAAGGGGTTCAAAGAGTAGAAGCATAAGGCCACTCTGTAGCTGAGCGCTTTCTCTGTCCTGCTTGTCAGCAACCAAACACTAGTGTGGAGACTTTTTATTAATTATGAAAGCTTTTCCTTTAGCTTGTACTTGTCTCGCTGGCTCTTTTTACTTAACTCAGCCCATTTCTAGTCATCTACATTTAGCCTTGGGGCTTTTTACCTTCTCTTAATGCTGTGTGTCGTGTTTCCAACTTCCTCCATGTCTGTCTGCCTGTCTGGATCCTGGTGTCTTCTTGGCATCTCTTTTTCTTTCTTCCAAAATTCCTACTACTACTACATCTCCATTCCCAGAAGTTCCACCTCTACCTCCTCCCTCACTATTGGCCCTTCAGCTTTTCCTTAGACCAATCAGGGGCCTTAGGTGGACAAGGTAAAACAGCAACACATCTTAATCTGTCTAATACATAATTAAGGAAATGTAGCACATCTATACATAAACAAATGCAAAGCATCTTTGCATAGGTAAACAAATATTCTGCAACATGTCCTCTTTTGTCTAAATAAAAAGAAGAGTTTTAGGTTTAACATAGTAAGACCATATACAGCACGAGCCATTTTATAACAGTGTTAACCTATAATAATATCTATTATCACTCCTATCTTGGTGAGTCCAAAGTTGCGTACTTAATTTAATTTCTATCCGAACTTGTAGCACCAAGTCAAAATTATCTTTTTAGACCTCGAAATATTTTTTAGATAAGAATAATTTAAGCTTTTAAGTTCCCCAACCTTATAAACTTTACATCTCTTATATAAGTTTATTTTCTGAATTTGGTAATAAGGAAAGCTATAACTAATAACTATCTCATCTTCAACTCTATCAGAGCTCCAAGAAGGATATAATATTGCCTGAGTAAACAGGAATTGTAGAGATAGCAACTTCCAAAACTATAGAAGTGGCAGAAGCAGCTGGTTGCTTAGACAGTCACCCAAGTTTCCTCTGCACCATTGGGGCATCCATCTTTTGCCTACAGGCATAGAATACCTAAAAGATTTTTCTGTGAACCAGGAATTCTGAACGATTGCTCCACCTTGTCTTGGCAAAGTTCAGCAGTCCTTTTTCTTTGTGTTCTGCTCATCTGACCCGAACAACATGCTGTCAGTTGTTGAGGAAAAGGCAGTTTCTTGACCAGTGTCTAACTTTGGCACTAATGAAACCAAACTTCATATGGAGAATCTTCACTGTCCATATCCTTTTATGAAGTATATTGGTGCTGCCAGGAGCAGATATGACTGACTGTCATGAAAAGCCTTAGGTAATTGAACCATCTTAAAAGCTATATTTTGTAGGTTTCTAAAATATTTTAAGATCACCTTTCTATCTAAAATATATCTGTTTAATCTTGAAAATGTTCTTTGCATGACTACAAGTTTGAGATTTTAGATGATTAACCAATAACCTTCAATTCATAATTATTCTTAACATATAAGCCCTATCCATCAGATATGCCTTGTACTTTACACAGAGACCTGACAACAAATGATATAGCTTGTTTTTATTAGGATTTGAGCATTATGTCAGTTTTTCTTATGGTCCTCTGGTGATGCCATCATGCCAAGACAATAGGAAGCAATCTAGAGGACACAATGTCCACCTTCCTAGCAGGCAGAGTTGGTAGTTTTGGACATTCATGGGGTTTTGGATGTTTGTCATCATTGAATGGGGATATAAGAATTTAGGATAAAAAGATGACTATTCATCTCAAAGTTCATGTAATTGAAAGTATATTTGAGTACAACTGCCACCAATTCTATAAGCATGACAGAATAGAGTATAGCTTTTCCCAGCTATTGTGAGACTGAGACGGGACAATTCCAGTTCCAGTCTAGCCTGAACCCCATCGTGAGACTTCATTCAAATAATAATAAAAAAAAACCTGGGGCATGGTTCAATGATGTAGAACATGCCTCATTATAAGCAAGGTTTGATCCCTTGTACCACAAATTAAAAAAGGAAAGTTTTAAAGAGACATGGGTAATAATTCCTCTGATATGACCACTACCCATCTTTCTACAGTTTAATCAGTACATTCAACCCCTTAAACATCAACAAATGATTTGGATCAATCAAATACTTGAAAGTAAGTAAAATAAAATCCTACACAACACTGAAATGTCATTCTGTTATAGAAAGCAAAATAGGGATGATTTTGATGAAGTAATACCAGGCTTAACTTGAATATAGATTGCATAATGACACTAAAAAGATCATTAAATGATACTGAAAATTCATATACTCACTCTTGAATAAAGATGTGGTTGCAATGGAAACCCACCATTTTTCCTTGTTTAAAAGGAAATCCTACAGCTTGGCGGTGATGGTGCAAGCCTTTAATCTCAGCACTCAGGAGGCAAAGACAGGAAGATCTCTGTGAGTTCAAGGCCTGCCTGATCTACAGAGCAAGTTCCAGTTCAGGCCCCAAAGGTACAGAGAAACCCTGTCTCAAAATAAAAAAATAAAAAGAAATTCTTCCTTGAATTCAGCTTCTCAGCAATATAAGAGATATTTTTAAATACTGCTAAAGATGATGAACACTGTAGAAGGCAAACTTGAGAAAACCCAAAGAAGAAAGTTATTAAGCTACTTAGAAAGCCCATACCAAGGAAAAAGCAGAGTTTCTAAGTATTTTGAATTTTCTTACATATGTTTATACCATAAACATGATAATAGAAGTAACCATGAAATTCAAATAAAATTCAAAAAAAAAACTGAAACAAAAGCTTCCATTTTCTATCTAGGGTACCAGAAAGAAGGCAAGTCATAAAGGAAAATGGTTTTAAACATTCCTCACCATGCAGAGACCACAGAACATGGACTCTGACCCACCCCCATCTGTAACAGCAAAGGCTGAGTGGGATTCCTGGTATTCTGAGTCAAGATACCTAGCTGTCTGCAGTCTCAAAATAGGAAGACTGATGAAGGACGTTCCTTAATTGAAGGCCAAACTGCTACATAGAGACCCTACCTTAAACACAAACAAAAAAGGAAGGAAGGAAGGAAGGAAAGAAGAGAAAGTAAAAGATACAAGAAAGGACAAAATCATGACCTCCCACAGTTAGAATTCATTAGATACAAATCAACTTATAAGCACTACCAATTTCTTTGACTTTAACTCACCAACTACTCTTTTTTTTTTAAGTTTTTTTTTCTTTTAGACAGGGTTTCTCTGTGTTGCCCTGGCTGTCATGGAATTCACTCTGTAGACAAGGATGGCCTCAAATTCCAAGATATGTCTGCCTCTGTTTCCCAAATGCATAGATGAAGGGCATGTACCAGTTGGCTTACTAGTCTTGCTTTTGTGTTTACTTTTTAGGTTAATTTCATGATCAAGTACCTCACTTGACAGATTAGTATATAGTTTATAAAATGGCTTAGAAATGGTTAAAGTCATGACATAGTGGTCTTTAT
>LOJH01003281.1:16145-27516 GCA_001685095.1 Ellobius talpinus | reverse complement strand
TTTGAGACAGGATTTCTCTGTGTTGCCCTGTCTGTCCTGGTACTTGCTGTGTAGACCAGTTTGGCCTTGAACTCACAGAGATCTGCCTGCCTCTACCTCCCGAGTACTAGGATTAAAGGTGTGTGCCACCAGAGACAGGCAGATCTCTGTGAGTTCGAGGCCAGCCTGATTTACAGAGCAAGTGTGAAAGCTACAGCGAAACCCTGTCTCGAACTCCCCCCCCCAAAAAGCATGACACCTACAAGGTCATTTGCTGCTATTTGGGGCTAGAGAGATGGCTCAGCGGTTAAGTGCACTGGCTGCTTGCTCTTCCAGAGGACCTGGGTTCAATTCCCAGCACCCACATGGCTGTTTACAACTGCCTGTAAATCTACCTCCATGGGATTTGACATCCTCGAACAGACATACATGCAGACAAAATACCAATGCACATAAAGTAAAAATAAATAAATCATTAAAAAAAAGGCGTGTGCTACCACTGCTCCACCTGATGCTTTTCTTAATTTTCTGAGGACCAGGAAAGGAGTTTGGGCTTAGCAGCTGGTCTTTCATGGCAGATGGAATCTAGAACAGGAACTTCTCTCAGACTACTTGGCTAGATGCTCCCAAAGTCAGGGTTGATTTCTAAATGGGAAACCTGTGGGGTTTAAAAGCTTCTTTAAAAAAATTCATATATATAATGTTTGTGAGTGTTTTGTGTGCATGCCTGGTTCCAGAGGAGGACAGAAAAGAGCATTAGATTGCCTGGATTTTAGATTCTTGTAAGCTGCTATGTGGGTGCTGGGATTGAACCCAGGTCTTCTAGAAGAGCACCAACTGCTGCTGCTGAGCCATGTCCAGCCTCACCATGTGGGGCTTTGCAGCAAACACCCACAAGGAAATTTCTAGTAAAAACGGTGGAGAAGGAGGCTCGGGAGGGCAGGCAGGTGCAGCGTATGACCTGGATTTTGTTAAGAGAGGGGCGGGCAGCAGGAGCAGAAAGGATCATGGGAGTAAAGTAGGCCAGCCACTACTGCAGCATGGTGCACCTTCAGCTCCACTTCTGTCATTGTGCTGCTGCAGACCTGACTGTCCATCTCTTGCTGCTTCCCTCCTACCCCCACCCTTCCAGGAGGCCCTGGCTAGGTGGCCCCGTGATAGAAATAAGGCGCGTCCCCTCTTTCCCTCCTGTCTTTTAAGAGTCTAGCAATACTTCTTGGGCTTCAGGAAGCCAAGTAGGATTGATGTAGATCCATAGGGACTGACACACAGGTCTTGCTTTCCTGCAAATCTGGAGGCAGGAAGGCAATGTGTGCAGTGAGTTGTGCATAGTTCTGTGTGCGGAGAGATAGATGGCCGCCATCATCTGTGCCAGGCCTTTCTGCTTTTAGCTGGCTGAGGAGAAAGAGCCATCTCGCAGGATGACTCTGACTGGGAAGGACTGAGATAACCCTCATCAAAATTTCTGTTTGACTTCCTTCCTTTCTTTCCTCCCTCCTGAGGCAGGGTTTCTCTGTGTAGACTAGGCTGACCCCGAACTCAGAGATTCATCTGAATTTCTTAACAAGACATAGATACACACTGGAGGTGGAGGTGGGCATCCATAATGTCTTTCCCCCTTCCCAACATCCCAGTGACATACTGAGGTATGATTCTATCAAAGTTCACCCCGAGGAACAGTGAACTTATTGGTTTATTCACAAAGCATAGATATGGAGTTACTCACAAGAGTGTGGGTGCTTCCCCCGCAAGAGGCTACACTGGAAAATCTTTACCCTATATGAATAATAGCTTCCCCATTCACTGCATAGTGATTTTCCCATCCCATTTACCTTCCTCCATTCCTTAGCCTTGCTTCTGAGTTCCTCTGGGGAGGAGGCACAGGCTCTCTGTGTGCTCAGAGCGTGTGCACCTTCTCATCCCTGTACTTACAAAGCTATATCTGAGTGCTTGTTTGTATCTCTACAGTTGATTTTTGAATCAGAAACACAGTCACATGGATTTAAAAATAAGTCACCAAGGAGACTGGGGAGATGGCTTAGTTGGTCTGCATAAGCCTGAGATAGATCTGCAGCATCGATGTCAAAAAGCCCTGCCCAGTGGTGTGTGTCTGTCAACCCCAGTGCTGTGGGTGTGGACAGGTGGACCCCACTGCCTAGTTATCAGAATTAATGAATTCTGGATTCTGTCAGAGAGCCTGCCTCAGAAAGTAGGGTGGAAAGCAACTCAGGACAACGCTGGATGCTGACCTCTGGCCTCCACATGCACACGTGTGCATAAACACAGCACAACACATACAAAATTCATCACGGAGTAAATGCAAGTGTTTTTGCTGTGGTGTGGTTAGCCGCTGTTACTACTTTTGGCATTGTTGGCACATACAGGCAGAATAGGCTAAGATATCAATGCTTTGTGTACCTTGCTCTGTGAACAGTGTATCTTGGTGATCCTTCCGTGCAGAGAGAGCTTCCTCTGCCTCCCGTGTGGCTGCGTTCTACTTTCCTGTGGTTCCATGAACAACTTTGCTTTGCCAGGTGCTTTGGTCTTTGTTTTTTTTGTTTTGTTTTGTTGTTTGTTTGTTTGTTTTTGAGGCATGGTATCCCAGGCTAGCCTTGAACTTATGATCCTTCTGCCTTCATTTCCTGAATGCTAGGATTATAGGTGTTGACACCATCCTAGGCTATTTTTCACTTCTTTGTTTTCTTAGACAGGGTCTCCCAGTGTAGCCTTGACTAGCCTAGAACTTGCTATGTAGACCAGGCTGGCCTCACACTCCAGGAGATCTGCTTGCCTCTGTCTCCTGAGGGTGAGATTAAAGATGTGTACCACCACACCTGGCTACTTTTCACTCTTTTGATTATGCTTGAGTGGGTGTCAGATATGTGTGTGCAGTAAATGGCCTGTTCACAGTTGGGAAGGAGAGTTTTGAAGATAGTCACCTCCCTGTTGTCAGGGGAATCCACAAATGTGTGTGCCCATTGTGGCCTTCCTGCAGAGTGGGAGGGCAGACTTTCTCGATTATTCTTTTCCTTTTTTGTGTACATGTATGTGGTGTATGCACGTGTGTGGCCTACACGTTCATGGGAATGTGGTGTGTTTGCACCTATGTGCACACGCATATGGAGACCAGAGGTAAACCTTGGATGCTGTTCCCTAGAACTCTACCTGCCTTCTCTTCTGAGAAAGGGTCTCCCTGGACCTGGTGCTCACTGATCTGGGTGCGTTGGGCATCCAACCTCAGGGACCATCCTGTCGCTCACTGCCTCAGCTTGCAGGTTACAAGCATGTGCCACAATGCCTGGCTTTTGACATGTGTCCTGGGGATTGAACTTGGGTCCTCATGGTTGTACTCACAAAGCCATTCCCAGACCCAGCTCTTTAGATCCCTGACAGTTTGATAGGCAAACAATAGGAACCAATTATAGTTTTAATTCACATCTCCTTTCCTTCTCCCTGGGCATCTCCTTTTCTGTGAACCATGTGGTTCTTGCTCCACTTTCCTCTCAGATTTTCGAGCTCATCAGTTTTTAACTTTTATAAATGTGGAAGCTTTAGGTCCCATCTAATGCGTTGGCCAGTTTGTCACTTGATCTGGCCCACGGTGGTCGTGGTTTTCCCTGGCAGAAGTTTTTGATTGAATTTATCCTTTCTTCCTTTATAGGTTCTGGGAAGACCTCAGTCATTTCTTTATGAGGGAACTTTCCTTCAGTACTTTTTAGAATCTTTCTGTGTAGCCCAGGTTGGCCTTAGCTTCCTGAGTGCTTTGGGGAGTCTGTTCTAGCCACTATGTGAGCTCTAATGATCAAACTCAAGTGGTCAGGCTTGGCAACAGATGTCTTTAACCACTGAGCCATCTTGCCAGCTCTGGATTTATTTTTAAGTACAAAATAGGAACCCTTTAGAACTATGCTAGCATCTGATGGAGGTGTCAATCCTGATTTCTCTTGTCTTTTGAGAGAGCTACCTGGCTGTTCCATCATCAGTAATGGAGGGTCCTCTTTTCCTAGGTTAGGAAGCCTTCTTCTGCACTCTGGGTCCCCATGTGAATTTGTTTATTCGTGTGCCAGTCGCTTTAACTGCTGAGACTTCTTGATACATTTAGAGTTTGGCAGGGCTTGTCCCCTTGGCTCTGCTTTTTTTTTTTCCTTCTTTGCGAGTTGTGTGTGTGTTTTCATATGAACTGTGGGATCAGCATGTGGAGCTGAAAAGGAAACTTGCGTTTCTGCAGTAATTCCTTTAGATTGTAAACTGGCTTTGGGAGGATTGCGAGGAATGCCCTCTTCTTGACTCAAGTCATCTCCTTGTCCTTCAGAGTGCATTCAGGTGCCCTCCCTAAGGCTCTACACATTCTTGCAGGGTCTCATCTCGGGTGTCACCATCATAAATGCACCGTATTTTCTCACCACTAGATTCTTGGTGATGGTGTGTTTCACATTGTGTCTGGATACCCGGAAAGCCAGTGGGCACTGGCAGATAGCATATGAGTCGTGAGCCCACACAATGGGGTGCTGTTTAGACAGGTGGCCTTTCCTGGGCTAGGGGCTGCTGTCCCCCATAGATCTGTCTCCTTGCCCTCTTTGTCACCCCCATTTC
Source organism: Ellobius talpinus (assembly GCA_001685095.1). Taxonomy (NCBI): domain Eukaryota; kingdom Metazoa; phylum Chordata; class Mammalia; order Rodentia; family Cricetidae; genus Ellobius; species Ellobius talpinus. Next base: position 22,944 of record LOJH01003281.1, on the reverse strand, counting down.
CTGACTGATAGTGTGCCAAGACCCCACCAGTGCCTTAGGAGCTACAGAGACCTGAGGACTTGTCAGGCCATCCCTACACAGTAGGTAAACGGCAGTGCAGCTCAGGAGTTAGTCCTGCTTCTGCCTCTGCCTCGGATTGCTGACTGATGTCCAAATGTCTTCTGACGCTCCATGGAGGTATGTAAGATACCTCACCAGGGCCTGAAGGCTGCGTTCTCCTGACGCCTTACTGATTGTTGTGGCTGTGAGAAGAGGTAGAAAGGTCCCCGCTGTGTGTGATGAGAACCTAGGTTGCTGTCCTGGGAGCAAGACTCAAGGCTTCTCACATGAGCTGAAGGTCTTTGCCTGAGTCCTTGTTTTCCTACTTCCACCTTAATATTTCTCTTCCCTTTCTTTTTTTGAGAAATACCTCATTCCACAGCCGAGGTTGACATGGATCTCTTGGGGTCCCTCTTATATCTCAGCCTCCCAAATCCTGGCGTCGCAGGTACAAGCCACTACACCCACTCTCCTGCAGATCCTATCCACGTCCTAACCTGGGCAGGGTGGAGGAAGTGATCTTAGCAAGTGTATGATGCTGGGGAAATCCGGTTTTAAATATGACAGAATGTACGTCAGCCTGCTGTTGTGTGGCTGGTATCTGAGCAGATGCTTTGGGGTCCATGTTCCTTACAGTGTCTAGCAGACACCTTCTTATTAGTCTCGAGGTTTATCGAGAGCAGGGTGTACTTTTTCCAAGGCCATCTGGAATCTGCTGGGTCGCCTGTCTTCATCCAGCTGTGTGTTCTTGGGCGAGTCAAGTTCCCACTCCAGGCCTTCTGTTCCTCATTGTAAACCCAGGGGGTTGGGTCAGAGCCCCCTCTGCACTCTGCCTTTCTAGGGCTCTCAAGTTCTTGGATTCTAGTGGGGCTAAGTCTAGACCTCAGTGGCAAAGCACGCATGGTAAGCTCTTGAGATGGATGTCTGGCACTATTGTAATTGTTAAAATAGAGCAGGCTTCTGAATTGTGGCCAGAATATAATGAATCCTGTTTCTGTAGAACAGTGATGATGACGGGGGACCAGTCGTGCAGGCGGGTGGTTGATGTGGCTACTCCGTTTGGCCCAGCACCACTCTACAACAGATAGGCAAGGGAACTCGGCACCTGAGGAGCTCCTGACTGGAGCCAGGTGTGCAAATCACTCAGTTGCTTTCAGAGTCTCTCAGGCTCACAGTACTGGGGTTCAAATCTCCAAGTGCACTGGTTTGATGGATGGGGTCCTTCCAGACAGGTTCCAGACTATTAAGAGCTTGAAGGGTGTTTGAAAGCACCTGATTGAGAGCTGTACTTCAACAGATGGGGACCCTAGTGTCTGGGGAAGAGCTTGCTCAGGACTTGGAGCTGGTGGAGCGATATCAGGGAGGCTTCTCTGCGGCCAAGACTGTACCCTCTAATGCAGTGGTTCTCAATCTTCTTAACGCTGTGACCCTTTCATACAGCTCCTCGTGTTGTGGTGACCCTCCCCTGCAACCATAACATTATTTTTGTTGCTACTTCATGACTAACTTGGCTACTGTTAGGAGTCATAATGTAAATCTGTGTTTTCTAGTGCTCTTAGGTGACCCCCGTGAAAGGGTCATTTGAGAACGGATGCTCTAGGGGCTCCTACCTGCCTCTGCAGGCCCCACAGTTTCTGTTCCCTGGAAGGTGTCTTTGGCAGTCTCTCAACCCAAGTCATCAGGAACACTGTCATGGGCTAAAGTGGTGGCCTTCTGAAGATAGGACCTTTATGGAACTGGTGGGAGTGGCCGTGGAAGGAGGAAAAGGGAAGGGCCTGTGCTCCTGGATACATTGTGGCGGCTGCAGAGTTGGGTACAATGGTTGTGGTTTGGGGTTCTGTCTGGTCTGCCTTGGTGATGCCAGCCTAGGAGAACCAGAGAGATTGGGTCCCATCCAGCATTTGGGGGAGCTGCAGCATGTGAATGGCCATAGAAAGTTTGTATTGGCTACATGCTTATTTTCAGATTCTGACTGGAAAAAAATGCCAAGATTAACTTGTCTCTGGTGAGCAAAGTAAAATCTAGAGGTTTGGAGGCCTGGCCCGGCTCTGCGCTCACTCAGCCAAGAATCCTGATGTGCAAAAGAACAACAGATAGGACCCTTTCTTCGGGGAAGTTTGTTTATTTTAGTGGTAGTGGGAACTGAGCCCCTATTTCCAGCCCTGGGTGAGTTTGTAGTTTTGAAGAGTTAAGAGGAATTAGAAAGCCACCTGGCACAGGCAGGGCAGAGTGAGACGCTTCAGATATGGGAGGTCCGGCACAGGGCCTGAGTTCTTGCAGAAGGGAGAGAAGACAGGCCTAGATGTGCAAGAATGTCAGTGCAACAGGGAGGACCATGCTGAGGTGGGGACACACCCAGGCTGCCTCCTAGGAACAGAGGTCCTCCCTGAGTACCCGTGACTTGTACAAGGTGACAAATCTTGAGGTGCTTTGTAAGGCCCAGCTCTGCCATATCAGGACATTCCTGGCTGCAGGAAAGGATGTGTTCTTCTGCCTCATTTTGAGTTGGGCAGTGTCCTGTGCTACCAGAGAGCTCTGCACTTACCCCCAAGAGCGTAATGGCTGCTGTACAAGACAGAAAGGCTGGCCAGAGCACCTAGGTGAACTTCAGAGCCTAGGGCAGGCAGAAGCCCACAACTAGCCTGCACCAGCCTTCCAGATGCAGGACGAACATGGAATCTTCTGGGTCTCAGAACTCAGCAAGGCTTTCCAGAAAAGAACCAATACTGGGCCTTTTCTCTTGGCACCGTGGCCACCCAAGGGTTAAATATTTCATTCCACAGAGGCTGCAGCAAGCCTAGCCTGGAAGGGGCACCCCAGGCAGAGGAAAGCATTTTGAGGGGAAGAGGAGCCGAGGGCCAGAAGCTGAGATAGAAAGCAAAGGGTTAACAGATGCAGCAGAGCTGATAAAATGCCCCAAATTCCTGGTCCTGCCTCCAGTGGGAGGGCGTCTGGCAAATGTCAACGATAAAAAATGCATTTTAATGGCACCTGATGTAGCCGCTACCGTGAGGGCACAGCCATATGAAGCACATTGGAGCAGTTAACTACTGTGTGTTTCTGCCTGGGCTCTGGTAACCAAGCATCTTGGGCTCTTCTCTAAGCTTCAGTCAGCTAGGCTGACCTCTGTCCCCAAGCTGCCCAGGCATCAGTTCAGGAACTTGGCTTGTCACTGGGTGAGTGCTCCTCAGGCTAGGAAGTGCCTTGAGCAGCTCAGAGGGCAGTAAGCCTGCCAGTCTTAACATTGGGCCCCAAGCTAGAGCAGGTCATTTCTCTCCCCTTTTCCTCTCTCTCCTGTCCTGCAAACCCTTACCATAGTTGTTGACAGGTGTGAGAGGTGGTGGCTGAGCCCTTACAGTGGGCAGTCCCAGGAAAGGCAGGACACCTGTAGGTTGAGGGGAGGGGGCAGGCTGTGTACTAGGATCTCACAGTTGAGCTCCAGAGAAGGCGAAGGACATAGGGTCAGTGAGTCATCAGCGCCCTGATCTTTTGCCTATAGCTCAGCTAACTCAGCTGTAAGAACTTCCCCTTTCTCTAGGCACTTGATGGTCACGGTGAAAAAGTCCCACACCACAAAAGCTGGGATAAGGTGCCCCTACAACAGAGAGGCTAAGTGAGGTTGTGGGGATGGAGTTGGGACCCCAGTTCCTTTATTTGAGAGCTTTGAGACATTTCTGGGTTCAGGCCTGGGTGCTAGGCTCTCAGGAAGAGGCCAGCCAGGGCCCAGGGGGGGTGGGGCTTGGGGCTCAAATCAAGACCTTCTCTCACAACAGATCATCCTCAACTCCATGCATAAGTACCAGCCACGGCTGCATATCGTTAAGGCCGATGAGAACAATGCTTTTGGCTCCAAAAACACAGCCTTTTGCACCCACGTGTTCCCAGAGACATCCTTCATCTCCGTGACCTCCTACCAGAACCACAAGGTATGGTAACCCCAACCCACACTGAAACCCCATCCAACCTGCCTTCTTCCCTGTGAAGTGAGGCTGGTGCCGACCCCAGGGCATATCAAGTATCGAACAGAAAAACAGACTAGTACAGATAGATAGTGAGATCGCCATACTGGGAAACAGCCAGGGGGTTAAACCAAGGAGCCCTGGAGAAGGCAGAGCGAGGCCAGCAGCTGAAAACTGGAGGCATGGAGTCTGCCTTGGGGTGTGAGGGTTGGGTTCTTTCCTTTTAGAATCTTCTTATAGGTTTAGTTCTGGGCTGGCAGAGAGAGGAACCTGGGTCCTGTCAGCTAGATGGCTGACATGTGCCAATCACCACCTCCTTGGCTGCAGTGGGTTTTAGAAGTGTGGCCAAGTCAGATTTTTAGTCACACAGAATTGTTAAGGAGGTTGACACATGCAGGGGTCAGAAGAAAGCACCAGAAGGGCTGAAGCAAATAGAGCAGACAACCTGGGACAAGCTCCTATGAGCAGCCAGGTCAAGGAAGACCCAGTTGGTCCTGGACGGCACGCTGGCTCAGGGCTGGGGTTCAGCTTCTCCAGGCTACACCTAGGTTCTCATTAGGCCTGGGCTGGGGGAGGAGGGCTACTAAGCCAGCCTGTCCTTTCTCCTCCCAGCCACTCTGTGTGTCCTTTTCCGACAGATTACACAGCTGAAAATTGAGAACAACCCTTTTGCCAAGGGATTCCGGGGCAGTGACGACAGCGACCTGCGTGTGGCCCGCTTGCAGAGGTGGGGCTGCCCTGGCCAGGGGTGGGACGGGAAGACCCAGGAACCCTAAAACATCTTCACTCTCTCCCTACTCCTCCAGCAAGGAGTATCCAGTGATCTCCAAAAGCATCATGAGGCAGAGGCTCGTCTCCAGCCAGCTTTCTGCTAAGCCTGATGTCAGCCCCCTGCACAGTGCGCACCAGGCGCTGCAGCACTACCAGTTTGAGAACGGGGCCCACATGCAGTTCGCTGCTGCAGAGCCCCAGGACCTGCCCCTCAACACCTTCCCAACGCAGAGGGACTCCAGCCTCTTCTACCACTGCCTGAAGCGCAGAGGTAGGGATCTGGGCGTGCAGGCCTGTTGGTTTCCACTTATATGTGACCTTGGGAATCCTCAGACAGTTCTTTTCTTGTTTGGTTTGTTTTTGTTTTTTCGAGACATGGGTTTCTCTGTAGCTTTGGAGCTTGTCCTGGAACTAGCTCTTGTAGACCAGGCTGGCCTCAAACTCACAGAGATCCACCTGCCTCTTCCTCCCGAGTGCTGGGATGGGGTTCCTCATGCTTGGCTCTGCCTAGAAGGAAGTGGGAAGCTAGATTGTTGGTGGTCTCAGCCACAAAGCAGGGAGGACCCACAGTTCTGGGTCTGGTGCTCTCCTCAAGGATGCCCACTGGTTTCTTGGGAGCTGAAATGAATGACTGGGCACTTGGCTTCTTTCTAACACTGACCCGGAAACCAGCATGCCCAGGCTTTGCTGCCTACCCTGTTTTCCACAGACAGATTCAAATGTGACTAGTGTTAACCTTGCCAAGAGATCTTCTTAGGACTCCAAAATTCTGTTGGGAGCAAGTCTGGAGACTTTTGCTTTAATCCAGAACATTCTGTCAGCCCACTCCTAGAGACAAGCCTGGCAGAGTGCAAGTCCCATTATACCCAGTCCCCTGGAGGTCAGAGGAATGGTCATTAGACCTGATGCTGCCTCTTTATTTTAAAAAGGTGGGCTTTTCATGTTATCTTATAGTAGTCAAATTTTAGTACCCATAAATAAAGCTTTGCTGGAGCTCATCTATCCCATATGTGGTCTATAACTGCTTTCATAGGTCACAACCAAACTGAGTAGCTGTGGCACATACTGATGGCCTTCAAGCCTATACTACCTGTCTGGCCCATTGCTCCTTCCAGAGTAACTGGGCCACCTGCCAATCACGGGAAGAGGTGGGGAAAGAGGCCTAAGTATCCCTGGGCAGCCAGGAATCAGTCAGTCTACAGCTCGGCTAGGAGGTCCACCCCTTTTCCTACAGGCTGCCCAGCTCTGTAAACATGGATCCCTAGAGAAGAAAGCGCAGGAGGGAAGCCAAGATCAGCCACGAGGAAGTGTTCTTGAATTTGTTGGGAGGAGGCTGCCCCAGCCCTCAGGCCTCAGTAACCCCTGGGTCCCAGGGGCAGACATGTTACTCCAGAGGGTTGATCTCACACAGTCAGGGCTAGGGTGGGGGTGGGAGGGCGGTGTTGGAAGATGCAGTGATGTGGTTTGTGGTGGCTGCTGGCATCATTCCAGAGGGTCTCAAAGTAGCCTGAACAGTCAGTCTTTTCCCTTGTCGCTAGTGCAGCCACTCTGTAGAGGCTGTTGGGTTGGGATTGGCAGGACAACCACAGATATGCCTTCTTTTTGAACATAGTAGGGTTAAACTGCTCATCTCATCTCAAAACAGCAAAAGCTTGCCTACAAGCCTTTTTGGCCCACTGCCTCCTACCTGAGGCTCTCCGCAGTAACATCATGGCCTTAATTTGCTGGCTAGTTCTGACAGACGTGGTCTCTGGGCCTGCTTCGTCCTGGCAGTTGCCTTCACTCTCCTTGGCCAAGGCTGGGCTAGCCGGAGAATGCCAGTGTGCAGAAGGGCCTCTGAGCATCCCAAGAGTGAGGCTGGCAAAGCTTTGTGTTGCCTGATGCAGTGCGTTCCTCAGCATCCAGTGATGTGGTGTCTCCCGTGGCCTTTGGGTCCATAATCTGACCACTTCTTGGCCATTGCCACTTTATAAAAGCTGCGGCTGATTCAAACGGTTCTGGGAGTACCAGGCAGCATGGGGCCAGGGCGG
>LOJH01003280.1:31645-48041 GCA_001685095.1 Ellobius talpinus | reverse complement strand
TCCTGCGGCTGCAGGCGGATCTCGCGCAGCTCCTTCACCATCTGCTCGTACTCCTCGTCCTTCATGGAGTCCAGGCCGCTGTCGTGGCGATCGTCCACCAGCCGCTCTTTCTTGAGGCCGTCCCGCGGGCCCTCCATGGCCCAGTCCTGGCCTTGGCCGACTGGCTGAAACATGGCTGCGCGGGGCTGCGTGCGGGGCTGTGCGGGGCTGCAAGCTGCTGGCTGCTGGGCTGCGAGTTCCGACTGCTGTAGGCTCGCCAGCGCCGCCGCGGCGCCCTATAAACGCTGGCAGGGGATTTCTCAGGGGCGGGGTCAGGCGGGGGAATTTCCAGCCAGTCAGACTAGAAAAAGAACTGGCTGGGTCCTGGACTGTGGAGCCTAAGCCTAAACCCAGGGCTGGGGTTCATTGGAGAAACTCCCTGGGATGAGCCACTGGGGTCATGTACGGGGAACTTTTTGATGAGCCCTGAGTGGCTGGAAAGTCCTCCCGACCAGGCCCCCTCCCCTCTAGGTACTTCCCTGCAGCCTGCACTCAGTAAACCCAGGCCTCTGCAGGAACCCTTCTTTCCCTGGGGTTTCCCACCGTCCGTTCGACGTGGGGTCCTGAGCTGCTGAGATTCCAAGGACGCAGACCTGCTGGGCGGTTCCTCTTAGCGACTTGCCACTTTGCAGGTCCTTTCCGGTTTTTGATCTTTTGAAAACCCAAGAGTGGAAATGCTGGCTGGCTGCAGGGATTCGCTTCTCTTAAATTTCTTCGAGGAAGGACGGATGAGTGGTTTTAGGCCGTCTGTGTTTTGCCCATTCCAGGCTCTTAGTAGTGCAGGGACATTTGGCTGTCCCTCACCCCCCCACACTTTTATGAAGCTGGGAAGCTTTGACATTAAAAATACCCAAGCGCTTGGAGAACCCCTAAATCATTTTTTTAGGGGTCGATAATCTTGTCTCCTGGGGGAGGGCGGACTCTAGCTCTGTATGGGGAAAAGTGCTAGCTAATAGGAGCCACACTTTTTTTTTTCAAGTTAGGCGAGGTGTTACTCTTTGTAGTAGTTATAGCTTCCTAGCAACAGTAACTGTTGAGTTCTTGTGTCCAATTTACTTCTTACTGCAGAGATGGAGGCTGAGTTTATGGTGAGTGCCTAGCAGAGCAACTGGGTTTGTGCTTTAGCCAAGGCTGTCCCTTAAATACAGCAAAGAAAGTAGCTGCAAGGCATCCTGTGGAGGCTCAAGGCAGTCCTCACAGTGACCACATCTGAACCCTGCTGGCTCTACCAGCTTCCGTTACTCCCCAGAGAGAGGGATTTGAGCCTGTGACCCTCTGTTCCACCTGCAGAAATAGAATAGCTGCTTCTACCCCTTCCCCACCTACAAGCCTGCAATTATGAGCTGAACTCATTTCTCCTAGAATTAGCGCAGGAAAAGTAAAACAGATCGGAATTTGTCAGAAATGGACCCAAGAGGCCTCTATAGTTCTGCAGATTTCTGGTGAGAGTTGATCTTCCTCTTCATGAGCCATATACCAACACACCTCTCTCTTCATAACTCCATCCCTCCCCCAGTACATGGATGTGAGAACACTGGAGAAAAAGATGTAAAATCCAGGAAAAACCAAAACCCAAACCCTCGAGATAGAAAGGATCATATGTTAAAATGAAAACTTCCCCAGTGAATTCTTTTCAACTCAGGCTTGGTCTGTAAATTTGCAATTGTTGAGGCGAAGTGGAATTGATTGTAAGAAGGAGACCTCAGTCCAGGCGCTGTCTTTCATTAAATACATTAGATGAAGAAGTTGCTTACCTTTTTTTTTTTCGGATGCTCTGCTTGTTTTTATAATAGTGGGACTGGATTTGTGTTGGTGAGGTGATTTGAGGCAGGGTTTGCATTGTGGTCCTAGGTTGGTCTGAGACTCACTGTGTTGTGCAGGTTAACCTGGTATTGTTGGTAAAGACTTCTGCCCAGGTTAACCTGGTATATTGTTGGTAAAGTCTTCTGTCCAGGTTAACCTGGTATTGTTGGTAAAGACTTCTGTCCAGGTTAACCTGGTATTGTTGGTAAAGACTTCTTCTGCCTCAGCCCCTGCCTGCTAGCATTGCAGCTGTGAACTGTCAGTCCGGGCATTTTTGAGATACTTTGTGGCTTCAAAATTGTGTCATTTGTCTACAGAGACATGCCCCAGTCTGCTCTGGAAGCATGAGCATGGGCTTTTGGAAGCATCACAGTGTAAATTTTTGGAGGATCCCCAGCCCTTTATGCCTCACACTGTTCTCAGAAGTAATGTTGTAAGCCAGGTGTGGTTCCCATTTTCCTAAAAAGAAAGGCGAAATACTAGAATTTACCCAGGCACCCCATGACAGCTTATCTAATCTCTACCACAATATAGTAATCATTTTGCTAAAGTAGATGTCATGTTAATGCTTGGAAACACCTTGCAAAAAAAGAAACAAAATATAGTGCAATTTGGAATATACTCAAAGTATTTAACTGAGTTCGAGGCCAATATGGCTAACATAAGACCTGTCTTGAAAACCCCTTTCCTCCCTCGAAGCCCCTCAAAAAAGTATTTTCTCTTCCACCTGGGATGTAAAGTTGAGGGTATTCACTTTTCCATCTGGAGATTAGTTCCTCAAAAGTGTATAGCAGGAGCCGGGTGGTGGTGATGGGAATGGCAGCGGATTGGCACAACCTTTAATCCCAGCATTTGGAAGGCAGAGGCAGCCCAGTCTCCAAATCTGGGCCATCCTGGTCTACAGAGTGAGTTCCAGGACAACCAGAGATACACAGAGAAATCCTGTCTCAAAAAAGAAAAAAGAAAAAAAAAGTATAGCAGGGGTTGGAGCAATGGCTCAGCTCAGCCCAGAGTACTGGCTGCTCTTCCGGAGTTTGATTCCTAGCAACCACACGACTTTGGCTACCAGGCAACGAATGTGATGCACATACATACAGGCAAAACATTGATACATATAACATTTTTTAAATAATAAAAACTTTAAATGACGTATCCTATTTTAATGTTTATTTTTAAACAATGTATCCTAAAATTTAGTTAAATTTTAATACATTACTTTAAACAATATATCCTAAATTAAACTTTGTTAAAAAAAAAAAACTTACCAGAGTTCTAATGAAAAGCCCTACCCATAAAAGGTGCATCAGAGGATAATTTGGGGCTGCAGGTATAAAAATGAAGGAGTATGTGTGTTTATGTGTCCTTTGAGATGAGATTTCCTGTCCCCACCACCTCAGGCCTTGTGATCTACCTCCGTATTGTTTAGTGTGACACCTAGTGGCAGGAGTTAGACACTTTCTGGGTTGTGGCAAAACCTTTTGAAACTTTGGGAGGGGCTGAACCTATATGACTTATCCCTCCCTGGGATTTCCCAGGGAGGTACCTTTTGTTTACCTGCTGCCAGGGAGACGTGTGGAATAAAGTGAGCCGGCAGGTAGTCTCCCCATCACGGACAACTCCATATGGCTTAAGACAACAAACGTTACAACTTGGGGGAAAAGAATATCAGAATCATAAGCAGGTTGAATGCGGACGTACAGAAAGGAAGGCACTAGACAAAGAAAGCGTCTGACTTTTTAGCACTGAGAGAACTTGTGGATCCTTCCGTTCTTCATGTTTCTCTCATTGTCAAACATTTTATCTAAGGTTAATCACTTCTAAAATGTTAATGCTTTCTATAACTTTATTTATTTATTGGGATGAGGTTTCACCGTGGGGCTCTAGTTGGGCTCTAGACACAATCCTCTTGCCTCAACCTTCTGTGCGCTACCATGCCCAGCCCTGGCTCTGTGTTTGTGTGTGCAGAGCTGGGAAATGACCCCAGGATCCCTTGCAAAGGTACTAAACACATACTTTGCCACTGAACTACACCTCGATCTTTTTTTCTCTGTTTAATGCAGAATGCAAAAATAATAAGTTGTTCCTTGTAGCAACTTAGTGCTTTAGGCCAGGATATAGCCTCTGGCGATGACAAGGTGGCCAGTGGCACTGTGGGACTTGTGGACTGGGCACCTCCACAGGGAAGGAGCATTGTCAAAGCTTCCTGAATCCTCCCCAGTGAGACGAATCCTCCCACCTTCATGGAGACAGTTTACAAGTTCAGCCAGGTGCTCCAACCTTTCCCTTCTCTGCTCCTCCTCCCCTCTCCCTCAACTATGGGCAGGCTGGCTTGTGCCAGTTGGCCAAGGAGTCCAAAATTGTTTTGTCCTCAGTCAGCAGAACTCCTGAATGCGACCACCCATCCCCAGCAGAACTGGGCTGGAAGACAGAGGAGCAGGAGACCTAAGGAGTAGGCAAGGGAGACATGCTCTATGGCCAACCCTGCTGGGACAGTGTGAAGCCAAATGTGCCTCTGTCTCTAACCCAGACTTCTGTGGTGGCTAGCATCCGCTCTGTCAGACCCTGGAAACCCCACCCACCCCCAGCTATGGATCTTTTCCCACAGAAAGGCAGCTGTCAGGACTTCCATTTGCACCGAGATAAAAATAAACCATCCGAGCCTTTGTGTGCTTCCTTTGCTGCAAATCTTACACAGTAATGAAGATCAAAGCCTTGGAGGATGTCAGCAGCAAGCACCCACCTACAGAGGCCAGGCTGGTCTCACAGGAGGGTCTGGAGGAAGCGGTGGGTCGCAGCAGCCTGCACCTTTCTTTAACTTCCCTCCTTTTGAGGTCAGGCCGAGTTGCTCTGATGTGCTGGGTGTTCAGTTCATCTTCAGTTTGTCAAATGAATCTTGATGTGGAGTTTTCCAGTTTTGAAGATATTACGACAGCTAGTCATGGCGGCACAGGTTTGTAATTCCAGCTACTCAAGAGGCCCAATGCAGGAGGATCAAAAGTTCAAGACCTGCTTGGACTACCATTGAGTTCAAGGCCAGCCTAGATTAGTGAGACCTGTACTGAAGTAATACGTAAAAGGGGCCTGGGAAGATAGCACACAGCTAAGGCACTGGCCTATCACATATAATAATTCAAGATTATGAAAGCCAAAGCTGATATAACCCTAGCACTCAGAGGAAGAGGCAGGCAGAGCTCTGAGTCGGAGGCTAGCCTAGTTTACAGAGTGAGTTCCTGGGCTACACAGAGAAACCATGTCTCCAAAAACCAAAAAGTAGATAAGACAGTTCCAGCATTGATGGGGAACACCAGATCCCACTCCTAACCAAGAAGCTTTGTGCAATTGCTACCTGCTGGCAAAAGGAAGATCAGTTTTCTCCAAAGGAGTGTCCCTGAGTGTATCAACCACACTCCAGGGCAGTAGTTGGTCAACACAAAACAGTTCTGTTTTTGTTTTTATCTTTATTTTTGTTGTATGTATATGGGTGTTTTGCCTGAATGTAAGTCTGTGCACCACGTGTGTGCACTGCCTACAGAGGCCAGAAGAGGGCGCCAGATCCCCTCTGGGACTTGAGTTTTAGGCAGCTGATTTGTCTGTGCGAGCCAGGGACGGAACTCAGGTCCTAGGAAGAGCGACCAATTTTTCTAACCGCTGAGCCCTCTCTCCAGTCCCCATGTTTTTGTTTTGTTGTTATATGTGCGTGAGAGAGCTTTTGTTTCATTTTGTTTGGGCAGTTTTTGTCGTATTGTTTTTTGTTTGTTGGTTTTCATTGAGAGAAAGAATACCACTTCTTTGAAAAGGGAGTGAAATGGCCATGCTCTCAAGCAGGCAGTATGTTTCCTTGAATAGAGAAACCTCCAAACCCCACTCGCAGAAGGCACCTTCCAGCCAGCAGCGTGAACTGTAGCGGCCTCAAGCCTTACAACTGATGAATAGGGACCTTTCCATTGTAACTGTTCTCAGATGTGTAGCGGGATCACATGTAGCTTTTATTTCTACGTCTGTAATAACAGTGTCAAACACCTTTTTTATAAGCATATTTGCTATCTGGATATCTTTTTAGGCAGTTTTATACATATATATGATGTAATGTAATTATAAAAGGATTATGAAGCCCAAACAATGGGCATTTTCACATCTTTTGACTAAGTTAGTGCCCAGGCCCTGAGATAGCCTCTTCATTTACCAATGGTATGATGTGAGTGATTGGGGAAGCTTCTAACTTCTACTCCCATGTCTGCTTCTGTGTGTGTGTGTGTGTGTGTACACGTGGGTGCATTCGTGTGTGTGTATGTGTGTGTGCACGGTCGTGTGTGTGCATGTGTGCGCAGTGTGTGCATTCATGCGTGCACATGTGCGTATGTGCGTGTGTGTGTGTGTGTGTGTTCCATTTAAAATGTGCAAGGCTGCTCCTGGTAGGCAAGGTCAGCACTAGAGATTCTGAGCTCTGAAAAATGTCCCTCCTCCAAAGCAGCTTTGAAATCCTGCGTTGTAGAACACAAGTCCAACATTTGTTCTGATTTTTCTCATGAGGATCACTTGTGCCTACTTTAAAGCCTCCTCCTTTCAGGGAACGCCCGGGCCTGGCTTCCCTCCCTGGGGAAGTTGCTGCAGGGGTGGGAGGAGGCCTGTGGTGTCAGCCTGGGCCAGAACCGCTTCTCTGCTTGTTGATTGTAACCTGGCAACAGGTACAGGTGTGCAGGATTTGATTAGGCACTGTTGTTCCGGGAGGGGTGCTCGGGTCAGGAATGCCCTGGAGGTTTCCCCCACACGTGGCTTCCTCACGTGCGGGTGCCCGATGCTGTTTTTCAGGTGTAAATTCATTCCGAGTTTAGTCAGGGGAGGAGGAGGTTTAGAAAGAAGGCGGATCCTACAGAGGAGACTGGTACCTGGCAGGTCTTATGTAGACCGAGGTTCCCCAGTATGGGCAGAATAACTAGGAGAAGGGCCGCTGATACTTACCAGCTCCATGGCATAACTAGGAGAAGGACCGCTGATACTTACCAGCTCCATGGCATAAACCTCACCCACCAGCAGAAACTACTTGGGAGTCTAAGCCCCTCTCCTCATGCTCTGAGTTTGGGGAATGGTTTGGACAAAGAGAAACAAGATGGAGGTTGCTGAAAGATGGCTTTAGACTAGAGTAAGGGAACCTTGGCCTCAGCACGTTCCTGGGAGCAGCTCCAGGCCTCGCTTACCACACTGGTTTCTGGAGCTGGTCCTCCCATCACTGGGGTAAGCAGTAGTCTTGTCTCCAGAGCTACTGCTGGGAGGGTACCTGTAGAACCAGAGTCTGAAAGTCATGGTTAGTTAATTGTTACTCACTCAGGGCAAGGGGCAGACAGAAGCACAAGAGTCATAGAAGATATGAGCAAGGAAGGCCTACCTTGGCCTGGGATGTTGTTTTCTTTGTTACTAGGCCTCAGCTGCTGGAGTCCAGTCCCATGCCTGTCATGTTCCCTCTAGATAAGTCATTTAGCTTAGCTCAGGGATGCTCATTGTTTCCTATAGACTAGGGCTGCTTCTACGCTGAGGTTCAGGGAATACTAAAACAGTGACATTTTCAGGAAAAAAAATGAGGTGAATTGGGCTGTCAATAAGTCACTTGAGGCTAATATTTGAAAATGGAGCCAGTTTGCCAGACCAGGAGAAACAGGATACAATGAAACTTCAAGGGGTCATGAGGAAGCTGGGTGGGGCTGTCAGCATGGGCGTGGATCTTGACCAATAATTTTTGTGGGTTTAAATGTGAAGAGAGCAGGGAGGACAGGTAGAATCCGGTTCCCATGTTGGTACTGCCATCTTGAAGGACTCAAGTCCACCCTCAGGTTGCCAGGACATCTGGAGAGCACCAAGCTGGACTTGAGGGCCGGACACACGGGGAGTGGGGGCGGGGGGAGGGCACACGGGAGGAAGAGCATTTCCCTGCGAAGCAGAATGGCGGCTTACTAGAGAAGGCAGAGAGCCAGGGTGAAATTCAGTCGCCAGGAAGCACGCAGTGCACATGGTGCTGTCTGCAGCGACATCTTCTGGTCATTTTTGGAATAACGTCTTTGTGGAACGGAAGAGATTAGGGAGCCGCTGGCTGGGGGATGTGAACTGAGGCTGGATATCACAAACTCAAGAAAAGACCTCGTTTTGCCTGGGACACTCGGCCCTGCAGTTTTTAGCCACATCTTAGGCCACTGACTATTTTGAAATGACACTCAAACACCATCTCTATCCATTTTCACTGCTTTGCATGGCAGGGTTGTAGGTATGGAGCCCAACGGAACGTGTGATCCTCTTACTACAGCCTCCCGAGTGTGGGAATTACAGCTCTTGGACCAGCATTTGGGATGACAGCAATGAGTTACCATGCATAGTTGTGTGTGTGTTTTAAAATCTGTTGTTGGCTTGTTTTCGATTTTTTTTTGAGTCAGGGTCTATTTTTGTAGACCAGGTGTCCTGGAAGCCCCTATGTACCCCAGGTTGGTCCCATACTCACAGCAATCCTCCTGTCTCCGTTTTCTAAGTGCTTGGAATTAGGTATGAACCACCACAACCAGCTCATTCTCTCTGTTTTAAAAGAAATTGATGCTCAGAAAGTTGAGAACTTAGCCGGGAGGTGGTGGTACACACCTTTAATCCCAGCACTTGGGAGGCAGAGGCAGGCAGATCTNCTAGTTCCAGGACAGGCTCCAAAGCTACACAGAGAAACCCTGTCTCGAAAACAACAACAACAACAACAAAAACAAAAACAAGAAAATAGAAAGTTGCAATTATACAATGGAGTTTATGGGGCTGGCAGTGTTCTTAGTGGTAGGTCACTTGTGTAGCATGCAAGGCCCTGTGTTCAATTTCTAGCACTCCAAGAAAATAGAAATGCATTTACTACTGTGTCTACTGCACATTTTCATCTTACCATTTCCTGAGCAAGAGCACGTGGTGAGCTGCAGCCTTCAGGAACAGTGTGACTTCCTTAGCGAGCACTCATAGCTCTCCAGGGTTTAGTGGCTGCCCGTGGCTCCCCAGCGCCAGCACTGGGACCCAGTTCTGAGTACAAGAGCCGCCTCAGTCAGCTTCCTTCCAGACCTTTCCAAGGCTTCTGCTCGGCTGCATCTCCAGGAGTGGGCAGTCCTCGTCCAGGTTCCCTAGTTCCTGGTCTGTCTTGAATGTCGGGCCTGCATTGCACTGAGCAGCTTCGCTACAGCTTGGGAGCTATTTTGACCCCACACTTGGCGCGTCAGGACGTGGAGTGGGTTCTGTTGTGGGGAAGAATACTCAGAAGGCCGGGACAGCTCTTCATTCCTTGTGCCTGTCATGACTCCTCCTTGCCTCTCAACGCCATCTGATAACTGTCTCTCTCCACCTGGAAGTTACCTGCAAGGGTTATCTGCTCTGCTTCTGCCTTCAAGTGAGTGGGTTGTCACCATGAAGCAGGCAGTGAAGGCTTTCGTGAGAAAGAGTGCTAACCAGTGCCCCCCTAGAATCCAGCCCATCCTGCTGTAAGCACCCCAGGTTTGGAGCATTAGGAAAAGATACTGGAGCAGTAACTTTCAACCTGTGAGTCTACAGCCCTTTGGGGACCAAATGACTTTCAGAGGGGTCGAATATCAGATATCCTGCATATCAGATATTTCTATTATGATTCATAACAGTAGCAGATTACAATACAAAAATAATTTTATGGCTGAGGAGCACCACAGTGTATGAAAGGATCGCAGCGCTAGGAAGGTTGGGAGCCTCTGTTCTAGAGGCCAGCCCCGGTAACACCCTCCTCCTTTTCCTCTTCTATAGCATGGGAGTCACCTCCCAAGAGGAGCCCAGGGTCAGGGAGACTCTTTGGGGCCTTAAGGCAGTGTCCCTTATTGTCACTTTCCAGGACAAGAGGCATGGAGAGATGGCACTGTGGTTAAGAACACTTGTTGCTTTTGCAGAGGACCCAGGTTCAGTTCCCAGCACCCACATGGCAACCCACAGCCACTCTAACTGGGGTTCTGGGGGGGGTCTGTTGCCCTCCTCCAAGTGCACATGCGCTGCACACACACACACACGTGCACACACAGAGGCAAAACACTCATACGTATACAATAAGTAAATAAAATTAAACTCTGCTTTCAGGAAACAAGAAAATGGTTTTATTCAAACATAAGGCCAAGGTGTTGCTCAGGGCTAACACGCATGAGGCTTTGGGTTCAGCCTCTAGTCCTGCCAGATAAACACAAAATTCTTATTGAAATATGAGTGGCCATGGCTAAGGAACACAGCCAAATAACACCATCACGATGGAAATGGTTGCATGAACTTGCGAATGAGTGTTTCTAAAGCACATGTGTGGGGCCTTCAGGTGAAGGTGGGGATTACAGCAAGGCAGGCAGTCCAGAGGACCTTAATGTTGCCCTTCAAACGCTCTTAGCTTTAGAGTGGGTGGAGGTGAGGACTGTCAAGCTTAGCGTCACTCTCCAAGAGTTTTAGTAAAAGTCAAGAGGGGAAGGGAGCTCAGAGCACCTGCCTAGCTCTCTCGGGACCCTGGGTTCAATTTCTAATACTGAAAGGAAAAGGAAAAAGCCAGAAGGGTGTCATGCCAGATATAGAGGTTGGTGACACATGGCAATTAAAAGGATCCAAAGATAAGTCATGATGACGTTGGCTCTGGACTGGTGGCCTTCCTTTTCTCACCAATGACTCAGCCGAGGTCAGGAGTCAGCAGAACCCTGACTACAGGTGCAATGGCTTCAGCCGGTCTCAGTTTGCAGGGAGAAGCTGTTTTATAATTGTCCTTGTTGAATTTTTACATTTTAGACAGATTCTTGTTATGTAGCCCAGGCTGGCTCTCACACTCAAGATTCTTTGCTTTTAACCTCCCTCATGCTGGGGTGACAGGTGTGCACCCCTGTGTCCAGCTGGTGGAGGTTCTGCTTGAGGGTGTCCTCTGTGGTAGGAATGCTTTGAGGGCATAACCCGCTGGGAAGGAGGGGACAGAACTCAGGCCACCAGGCAGGTCTCTGTAGAGTCACAGCTTGTGCCAGGCTGTGGACATCCAGCCTGTGAGGTCCACCAGCTAGCCTTCCAGACCCTTGCTGATGGGGCCATTTCTGACACAAACTGCCAGCCTGCGACACTTTGACCTGATTTTAAAGGAAGGACACATAGATAAACGCAATTAGAATTCCAAGTGGGAAGCCTGCCAGTGTATGAAGAATGGTTTTGGCTTTCTGAGTAGATAATATCTATGACAGTTTGTTTCCTAGATAGGTTTCCTGGCAGAGGAAATCCTAGAGGAAAAACTGAGGTTCTCCAGTGCAGCCTCTGTTATTCCGGTAGGATTTCCGGGGAACACTCCCAGAAGGGTTTTCTGGAAGTGCTGACCCGGCTACAGAGGCGGTGGGTGCTAGCATCCCAGCATCCCACTGTTGCAAACCCAGTCCTCCCCTTTAGTCCTGCATCCTCAGCTTCAGGTCAAACAGTTTGTGGGGGCTGCCCTGGGTGACTCATAGGTCAAACAGTTTGTAGGGGCTGCCCTGGGTGACTCATAACAGTAAAAGTGAAAATTAGCATACAGATAGATACATGAGGTTGCTGGCCCAAGGGTGTTACATCGGTGCTAAAAATAGGTGGGGATTCCTGGTGCGCCTCCTTCCTAGCCATAGACACCACAGAAGTGCACTTGTAGGGAAATCTCCCCATAAGGGGACAAAAGGCCCCAACTTGATTACCTCTGCCCCACAGGAAAAAGGTCGAGGTGACAATGAGGTGACATGCAGACTGTTCCCCTGGGTGTCACATACCTCCCACCCTGCTTCCTCCTCGTGTCTCTCTCGAGCACCCAGATTCCTCCTCCCAGTTTTTCTCTCTATGCCCGGAAGTCCCACCTATACCGCCTGCCTATTGACCATTTGGCTTTTTATTACACCAATCACAGCAATACATCTTCACACAGTGTACAAATATCCACAACATTTCCCCCTTTTGTCTAAATAAAAAGGAAAGGGTTTTACTCCAATACAGCAAAACTCTATACAGGAAGAACAATTATTGGCCAAGAATTACACTCCCAATGTCCATACGTATTTGGCAAACTCAGAGAAAGTGCTGTATTATCTGTCCTATCTTAATGAGTCCAAAGTTGTATACCTAAACCATTTTCTACTAAAGCTTGCATTACCATTCTAAAATATCTTTTTAGACTTAACATTTTCTTAGATAAGCAACTTAAACCTTTATGTTTCTTAACCTTATGCACTTTACATCTCTTTTGTGAGTTTTTTAAAAATTTGGTAACAAGGAATACTGTAACTATAACTATCCCATTTTCAACTTCATCAAAGACCTAGAAGGATATAATATTGCCTGAGTAATCAGGAAGTGCATAAAAAACAACTTACAAAACCATAGAAATTACAGAGATAGCTGGCTGCCTCGGTAGTCAGTCAAGGTTTCTCTGCAACATTGGGGCATCCGTCTGTGGCCTACAGACCTAGAAACCTATAGACTTTTCTTTGAAGCAGGATTTTTGAAGGACTGTTCTACCTTGTGTTGGCAAAGTTTGGCAGTCACCTTCCTTTGTGTCCTGCTTGTCCAATTTGGACAGCATACTGTCAGCAGTGGAGGCAAGGGCAGTTTCTTGCCCAAATGACTAGCTTTGGCACAATGAAAGCAAACTCCATGGGGGGTCTTCAATGTACAATAATCCTTTTATGAAGTAGCTTGGTGCTGCCAGGAGTATATGTGTCTCACTACCATGAAAAGCCTTAAGTTATTAAAATATCTTAAGTGCTATATTTTGTAAGTCTCTGAAATATTTGAAGATCACCTATATATCTAAAATATGTCTGTTTGACCTTAAAAACATACCTAACATGACTACATGTTTGATTATTATAGATAACTACTAACCTGTATTTCTTAATTATGCATTACATTTTAAAATTTTTAAATGAGCTACATAAGTACAATACTTTAAACAAGAGTAGAAACATATATACAGTATAACGAAAAATAACCTTAAATTTGTATCAATATACAAAAATTCATACCACTGTAAAATATTTAAGACTAGTAGTTGTTTTTTAATCTAAAAGTAGATTCAATAATCTACCCTTTTATCCTATTATTTCTATATCCTTCATTTTCTTTTCAAAATGAGATCCCCTGAATCTAATCTCCTTTACTTTCCTCCCTCACTATGACCAACGATAACTTGTAACCAAGTCCCCTAAACATGACAAACATCCATAACCCATCAAATGTCATCATCAAAACCACCCACCCTATCTCTTGGGAATGCGGGCATCATATTGTTAAAATTACTTTCTGCTGTCTGGGTGAGATGGCATCCTTAGGGGACACTGAGAAAATTAAGATAATGGTCAAGTCCTGGGACAGTTAATTGTATTATTTTTGTTTAGTCTTTGTGTGATGGGAAAGTGCAGAACTTACCTGAAGTCTTGGCTGGAGTAGTCTATGAGGCTGGACCATCTCAACTAGCAGCTTTGAAGTTGTTTTGAATGTAGAGTTTTGAGGAAACTGTAACAGGCACTCTGAGAGGCCACATCACTCGTGCTTCTTGTTTTGTCTTTATTTGTGTATGGTCTTTTGTCCTGAAGACATACACATTTTTAAAGGCAGCATGCATATCTGCATTAACACACATATGGAATGTGTGGGGTGCACAAGTCAGTTAAAGGTGATTTTTGTTTTATGTTTAAGCAGGTAAAAGTGTATAGGTCCATTTGGACTGTATAAATAAACTGTAATATAAATCTCTATCATTGTCATATGAAAGGATGGTATATAATACTAAGTCATGAGGACTTTGTAGCCAACAATATTTGTCATGTCTCATATAGTCTTGGAGCTGTTCCCTCGTCAAGGGATCTGTATATACACCACCTGTCCTGTAGTCTTTCTTGCCTTTTTCCCTCATGTCTGTAGCCAAGATCCTCAGGAGGTTTCCCCTTGTCAAATCCAATCTCAATTAACTTTGAAGGAATCCAAAGCTTTTCATTTACTTTGGAAACAAAAGCATAACCTCTTCTCCAACACAACACATTTCCCAGTTTCCCTTTCTGAAGCCAAGACATCTCTAAAGTATATTAGGCTGGTTTAATTCAGCAGTCCCTTCCACAATTGAATGTTTCTCAACAGCTGTCATTTCCTGTTTATTAGAATTCAAAAAATTCAAAATTAACAAAGCACCATGTAAGGTCTAAATTCTCTGTGTTATAATATTTACCTTTCTTATATGACTTAGTTTTTAAAATATTACTTTACTCACTTTTTAAAGACTTTACTTATTATTTTAAAATAATTAATTTTTTCTATGGCTGTCTGTAACCAATTTCCTTTTTTTCTTTAGTATCTAAGCACATTTTGAAGCATATTCTACCTGTTCAGAGGTTTGTTTCTGTCTGGGCCTGGCTTTTTGCATGTCTGCAGCCTTCTCTGACCACATGAGACCAACATGACCTTAACTGGCTAGGCCACCGCTGGCGCAGCTCTGGTGGCTGGCTCTGCTCCCTGCCTCTGGTTGGTGACAGCTGGCCTCATGCCCTAGAGCCCCGGCCTGGAGAGGTGTTTGTTGCCCCGGCTCTGGGAAGTTGCTGAGTCTGAGATGTGGCAGGCAGGCATTTGTATCCAGCGCTGGCTGCTCAAATGCTCAGCTACACAGTCTATCTGAGAGACCTCTTTCTCAGGCTATATATATATATATTTGAACCCGTGTTGGGTGCCATATGTAACAGTACTTTCTAGTCAGTACCACTAGCCCACAAATAATGACACAGAAACTTATTAATTGTGAAAGCTTGGCCTTAGCTTGTTTCCAACTAGCTCCTAAACTTAAATTAACCCATCTCTATTCATCACATTCTGTCACATGCTGCCCATCCTGCCCCCTCCTTGTCTCTGTGTCTATCTCTCGTGCCTAGTTCTTCCTCTCAGTCTTTCCTACCTGGAAGTCCCACCCATACCTCCTGCATAGCTATTGGCCATTCAGCTTTTTATTACACTGATCACAGCAATACTACACATTCACACAGTGTACAAATATACAACATCGTGTGTGTGTGTGTGTGTGTGTGTGTGTGTGTGTAATTCCAGCAGGCCTCTGGTGGATGTCCCCAGGCCTTTGGCAGAGGGAGGTATAAGACAATATTAGGCAGGAAAGATATGGTGCATATTCCTGGGACCAAATGGAGGTGCCAAGACTGTACCATGGGGGTCACAGAAGGCCACTGAGAGAGTTCCAATGGTGGCTGTGATCAGGCAAAATATTGAATTATCTGGATTAAAAAAAAAATCTTGGTGGCCAACTCAGAGGGTGACTTTCTATATGCCATGTCTCTACAGCAGGGATCACATCTCTGTTCCATCCTTAAGAAGATATCACCTGTAGTTTACTTCCTAGGGATATTTTTCTGTTGTTGCTGCCTCGAGCATTAGACTAGGAGCTGGGAGACAGTAAGGCGATTTCCTCCCGGTGTTCCTTTCACGCTTGAAGCGTGCCTTCAGCATCCCTGCCCGGTGTGTAACCCGTGTCTAACAACCATCCTAGGGGTTTCACTTCACCCCCAGTGAGCCTCGAGACCCAATTCCGTTTGCTGAGCAAAGCCTTTGTACAAGGTGAGTTTGGGTGTGCTTGGGTTCGGTTTAAATGAAAAGAGAAGCCAAGGAGGCCTGGCCGCCTCTGTCTTGTTGCCAAGTGAAACAACGCTGAGCATGGAGACTCGGGAGTATCTGGAGCAGGGATAACTGGGCCACGCTTTACACTCCTGTCTTCTACCCTAATGAAAACACCCCAAATGCCAGACTGCAATAACAAACTCCTTAACGCTGCTCTGGGGGCCAGTCACTCATCACTCCTTGTCTCCACCAACGCTATGAATTTTATGTATGGCCCAGTCTTTTCACGAATCGCGCTGTGAAAATGATAGCGCGTGTAATAACGGCAGACAGCTGCAATTATCTAAATGTGTCCTATTAGCCGTTAGATTGGCTAAAGTCTTCTAATCAGATCAGAGTGAATGCTAATTGAAATCTAATAAGGCTTACATCCGCGTGAGTAGTTATCAGAATTTGATTTCAATATTGTTAAATTACATACAGACGGGACCCATCAAGCCACACTAGAAATAAATATGGTAACTTCAATAGCGAAAGATGGATGCTTTCAATAAAGCAATCATCCAGGATCTCGTTGGTGTTGTGCTATCGCCACCTACTGGCGCTTCAGGGGACTGCAGAAACAATCTTCCTAGCATGACCGTACCTACCGGTTTGTTTTTCTAACACAAAAGGGAGTTTCTTGGGGCTGGAGAGGAAGTTCAGCTGGTTAAGAGCTTTTGCAGCTCTTCCAGAGGACCCTATTTTGGTTTCCAGCATCCATATGGCCACTCACAACTGCCTATAACTCCAGCTCCAGGGGATCCAACAACTTTTACTGGCTTCCGCAGGCACCAGACACACAGGTGGTATACAGACATAGATGCAGGCGAAACACCCAA
Organism: Ellobius talpinus; assembly: GCA_001685095.1. NCBI lineage: Eukaryota > Metazoa > Chordata > Mammalia > Rodentia > Cricetidae > Ellobius > Ellobius talpinus. Next base: position 31,716 of record LOJH01003280.1, on the reverse strand, counting down.
TTCACATAAAAAATAAGAGTATATATATATATATATATATATACTCTTGATATATATATATATATATATAT
>LOJH01003280.1:0-17497 GCA_001685095.1 Ellobius talpinus | reverse complement strand
AGAGAGAGAGAGAGAGAGAGAGAGAGAGAGAGAGAGAGAGAGAGAGAGAACAACGGGACCAGAGACGTGAATCAACAGTTACAGGCAGTAGCTGCTCTTCAAGAGGACCAAGTTCAATTCCCAGCACCCACACAGGGGCTCACAGCTGTCTGTAACTCCAGTCCCAGGGGTCCTACTCACTCTTTTGGCTTCTGTGGCATAGGACGCATGTGGTACATAGATATATGTGCGGGCCAAAAAACCCAAAACACCCACACACATAAAATGAAATAATAAAATTAAAAACATTTTTTAAAGACTGTGTAAAATAAGGGTGGGAGGATTGAAAGTGTGTGGCCCAGTAGCACCGTGCTTGAGGCCTCCAGGATTGAAAGTGTGCGGCCCGGTAGTACCATGCTTGAGGTCTCCAGGATTGAAAGTGTGCGGCCCGGTAGTACCGTGCTTGAGGCCTCCAAAAAAAAAAGAACAAAACCAGAACCACAAAATAATTGCTCCAATGAAATGTCCTGAGTTTCATAACATTTATTTGGCTTTATAATGGTGTCTTGCTATGTAAGCCAGGCTGGTCTTAAACTTGAAAACCTCTTCTCTTGGCTCCCTGGGTGCTGGGATTCAGCGCATCTGGCCATTTGCTTTCAAGGGCTTCCATAACTGCGGGATTTTATACCTCTGATTTTATAGCATCATTATGTTGGCTGTCTGAGGGCCCAACGAGTGAGGCCTATCAACCTAAGCAGGAAAAACAATGTGCAATTTATTTATGTTAATATTTTGCTTGCACCAGGCAGTGGTGGCACACGCCTTTAATCCCAGCACACGGGAGGTAGAGACAGCCTGTGAGTTCGAGGTCAGCCTGGTCTGCAGGGCTAGTGCTAGGACAGGCTCCAAAGCTACAGAGAAACCCTTTCTCAAAAAACAAAACAAAACAAAAATATTTTGTTTGCCTGAGACGTCACAAACAGTGACGTGGACAGTAGGAGCCGCACGCCTGTCCGCCCCTCTTAACAAAAACCAAAAGTGTTTTGGCTTCAACTGACGACAAATTGTGGGGAAGAAGCTGGGAAATCCATGAAAGAAAGCAGCGGAAGATAAAGTCTGGTTTGCAGACTCCTCTTGCTGTGGCAGCTCTGTTGTAAGAGTAGTTTTCTTCCTAGTGTAGCGCTAACTTCCTCAAAGGAACATTGACGCCTGGCTTGACAGCAGACGAGGGGTCAAGGGCACAGGACTGCTTTACATCTGGTCTGTTGTTTCTTTGTTGCTGTTAGTTCAGGGCAGTCCTTATATCAAAGTGTTATGACTTGATTTCCTTCAGCGCCAGCTCCTCACTGTGGAGAAACTGAAGGATGGTCTTGAGGCCTGGAGGCATAGCTCGGCTGCCCAGCATTTTGTCTAGCATGGTGAGGACAGGAGTTCTGAGGGGCGGTGGGGAGATGGCAGGGGGAATCAAGTGAGGGAAAATGGTTTGAGTCTGAGTTAGAAGGAGATGCCTATCCTCTAATCTTGAGTCTTATGTTTTCTTTCCTTGTCTGAAGGCCCAGCAGCCAGAAGGACTGGGAACTAACGCACAATTCAGGGTCCCAGTCAAGTCTGCCTTAGACAAACGAGCGCTCACATTTTCAATCCCAAGGGTTTGGCTTTAGCACCCAGTCACAGTGAATTTGCATGGTCTCCCCCACTCCCACTCACTCTTTCGTTTAAAAATATATTTATTGTACATGTGTGTGTGTGCACACGCATGTGTGTGCGTGTGTGTGTGCATGTGTGTGCCTGCATGTAACTGTGTGCCCACACGTGGCACAGCACATGTGTGGAGGCCAGAGAGCAACTTTCATGAGTGGTTTCTCTCCATGTATAATGTGGGTCCTGAGGAGCAAACTCAGGCTGTGCACAGGTCTTAGCAGCAAGGGCCTCTACCCACTGAGCTATCTCCTCGGCCTTCTTCCTGCTTTTCTGAGACACAGCTATATATTCTGGAGCCCAAGCAGACCTTGAACTCATGACGATTCATTCCTACCCCCGCCTCTCAGGTGTTGAGATTGATTATAGGCATCAACCATTATGCCCGGTGTGGTAGTTTGAAAGAAAGGACTCCCAAAGGGGTGGCACTATTGGGAGGTGTGGCTTTGTTGGCGGAAGTGTGTCACTGTGGGGGGTAGGCTTTGAGGTCTCCTATGCTCAAGCTACTTCCAGTGAGACAATTTACTTCCTGTCACCTTCAGGTCAAGATGTAGCTCCTTCTCCACCATCAGCTCCTTCTGCACCATGTTTGCCTGCATGCCACCATGTCCCGCCATGATGATGATGGACTAAACCTCTGAAACCATAAGTCAGACCCAAATAAATGTTTTCCTTTGTAAGAGTTGCTGTGGTCATGGTGTCTCTTCACAGCAGTAGAAACCCTAACTAAGACACCCAGCTTTTTCCTTTTTTTTTTAACTGAATAAGGCAATGCAAAATAAAATCTTTTAGACTCTCACAGTTCTGTAGTAATACAATTCACATTGAAAGAGATATTTTGGGTGGGTGATGGTGGTGCACTCCTTTTATCCCAGCACTTGGGAGGAAGAGGCAGGCGGATCCCTGTGAATTTGAGGTTAGTCTGGTCTACAGAGTGAGTTCTAGGACAGCCAGGCTACACAGAGAAATCTGTCTCAAAAAAACCCAAACCAAACCAGAACCAAAACCAGAAAACAAACAACTTCCCTCCCAAAAAACAAAAAAAAAGAAAAAGAAATTTTGAAGTAGTTTTGTAAGTTTTCTAGTTCAATTATTCTCAAATCATGAGTTTTTTTTCCCAGACAAAGGCTTTGTCAATGATATCTTTCTCTTTAAACACAGCAAACACTACTGATGGAGATTGTTTTGAGACAGTCTCACTATTTTACCTTGGCTAGTCTTGAACTCAGGCTGCTCTTGACCTCATAGAGGTCTGCCTGCCTCTTCCCTCTGAGGTCTGGAATTAAAGGCATGCACCACCACACCTGATGCCTGTTGTTTTTTTTTAATCCCCCCCTTCCGAGACAGGGTTTCTCTGTGTAGCTTTGGAGCTTGTCCTGGAACTCACTCTATAGACCAGGCTGACCTAGAACTCACAGAGATCCACCTGTCTCTGCCTCCTGAGTACTGGGATTAAAGGTGTGCACCGCTACTGTCCAGCCTGAACTTTTAACAGAGGTGAAATCCACATCATATAAAACTTACTATTTTAACTATTTCAAATCATTTAATTCAGTACCTTTTAATAAATTATCTGTTGTGCAACAAAAATATTAATCATAGAACCTTTGTTTCTTCCATAGACACTATAGTTATTCTCTTCGTGATACTTGGTATTTTGTACACTAAAAGCTACAGATCTTCATACTGAGTAAAACTCGCTGTTGTCTGCTTCAGGCTGCTGTAGCTTTTGTATGTGGCTACAGTGAAGATTGAATCAGGGCCTCACATAGGCTGAGTAAGGGTTCTACAAGTATATCTCTATAGCCCCTAAAGTAGCACTTTAGAATATTAGTTATTTACTTACTTATTTTTTTAAAAACTATTTTATATGTATGAGTGCTTTGTCTACTTGTGTATCTGTGTACTACTTGTGTGCCTGGAATTTGAAGAGGCCAGAAGAGGCCATTCAGTCCCTGGAACTGGCGTTACAGGGGCTGTGAGCGACCACGTGAGTGCTGGGAATCACACTAGGGTCTTCTGCAAGAGCAGAGTCTTAGGGTTTCTATTGCTGTGGAGAGACACCATGACCAAGGCAGTTCTTATAGAGGAAAGCATTTAATTGGGGGTAGTGGCTTACAGTTCAGAGGTTTAGTCCATTATCATCATGGTGGGGAGCATGGGTGTTCAGACAGGCATGGGGCTGGCTACACCTTGATCAGAAGGCAACAAAAGTGGACTCAGACACTGGGCAGTATCTTGAGGCTAGGAAACCATAAAGCCTGTCCCCTCAGTGACACACTTCCTCACACAAAGCCACACCTCCGAGTAGCGCCTCTCCCTGTGGTCTTATGGGGCCAGTTACCTTCAAACCACCACAGGCAGCGAGTGTTTTTAACCACTGATTTGCTAATGTGTTCTCTACCCTCCCCCACACATGTGCTCATGTGTGTAGGGTTGTGCTTGTCACTGTGTGAATGTAGAGGGCAACTTGTGGGAGTTGATTCTTGCTTTCCACCATGTGGAATTGAACTCAGGTTATCAGGCTTGATAGCAGGTGACTTTACCAGCTGAGCGCATTTTTTCCAGTATCATAGATAATGTTATATTGGACACGTTCATACTTTTATGAGACAAATTATTAGGAATAGGTCTGGGAGATGATTTATCGAATAAAACCTTTGAATGAGAATGGTTCCCATTGGCTCATATATTTGAATGTTTAGTTCCCAGTTCGTGGACTGTAAGGAAGGATTAGAGGTGTGGCCTTGTTGGAGGAACTATGTCATTGGGCATAGTCTTTGAGGTTTCAAAAGCCCAAGTCAGGCCCAGTCTCTCTTTCTGCTGGGTGCTTGTGGATAAGTATGTAAACTCTCAGCTACTCCAGCATCATCATGTCTGCCTGCCTTCTGCCAAGTTCCCCACCATGATGGGCACAGACTAACTCTGAAACTATAAGCAAGCCCCCAATTAAATGCTTTCTTTTATAAGTTGCCTTGATCATGGCATTTCTTCACGGCAATAGAAAAGTAACTAAGATCTGTGCAAGTGTGAGGACCTGAAATGGCATCCCTAGAATGCTTGTAAAATCTAGATTAATGAGCATCTGCCATCCTAGCTTTCCTATGGGAAGATAAGAAGGAGCTCATTGGCCACATAGCCTGGAGTGCGCAGTGGAGAACCTGATTCCAGGTGGAACAATTCCAGGTAGTTCTGACCTCCACAAGCACACCTTGGCATGCGTGTGCCTGAATTCACACTCACAAATACATGTTTATACACACATACATGTAGTATATATGCCAGAAACAGAATTGTTGAGTTAAAGGAGATGAACAAAAAAATGCAATAAAAATTGGTACATGTCCCTCAAATGAGAGTTGTAGTAATTAATAATCTTAACAAAAGCCCTTATTTATTTGTTTGATTATTTTTGAGGCAGAGTTTCTCTGTGTAGCTCTGGCTACCCTGGAACTTACCCTGTAGACCAGGCTGGCCTCAAACTCAGGTATCTGCCTGACCCCGCTTCCCAAATGCTGAGATTAAAGGTGTGTTCATGCCAACACCTGGCCTATTATTATTTTTTAATTTGTGTAGTCTTAACCCTTATCAAGTCCATCCCCCATTTTTCAGCCAGGGCCTGGGATTGAACTCTGTCTATTGCTGAGCTACACCCCCAGCCCTTTGGTCAATCCTGAATATATTTAGCGTGTAAGTCTTCACCAGGATGACAGTCATACTACTGTAATTTTTATTTGCTTAATTATAAGGGAAGTTGAGTATCTCTTAGCAATTTGGGGTGTGTGTGTGTGTGTGTGTGTGTGTGTGTGTGTGTGTGTATTCGTACTCTTTGCCCAAGGGTCTATTGAGTTACTTTAATTTTCTTACTCATTTTTAGATAATTAGAAAATTTTGTCTTGGAAGAATTATTTTTGGTTCCCATTTTAAAAATCAACCTCTTTCCTCCTCTGCCCCAGAAACACGTTCTTTCTCCCTGATTCATCCCGTGTTAAGAGCTTCCAAGCCATTTAGTTAATGAAACCGTTTCCTCTGAAGAGGGCCTGGCCTGCGCTCATCCAGGGCTATAATAGCACCCTGCTTCCATTTCCTCTGGAGCCGCCATCCTCTTTTTCTCTTGCCTTAATTGCTTTGTGTTTTCCTGAGTGATGCATTTGATCTTAGGTTTTTCCTGTAGCTCTTTCTTACTAAGATCCAGCTGCATTCTCTCAGAAAATTAATTCCTTTGATTTTTTGGAACCGCTGTATAAGGTAACTCCGTTGCACCCTACTTCAAGACTTTTCTAAATTTTTTTTTTAAACCAAAGGGTTTCCTTTGGATTAGCCATCATGCTCTGGAGTCCACGGGTGCTAAGTGTTTCTGACACTCGAGATAAGGACCTTGGGTAAAAGCGAAGGACAGCCATCAATCAACTCTACCCAGCTCAGGAGGCCTGCCTGACGGCGGCTTAGCGGTCTTGTGCAGTTTTCCCAAGATGCCGGTAGTGGGCGCCCTCTTCCGCGCCGCATTCCTATGGCCTTCCTGGGTCTTCCTGCGCTCTGCCCCAGAAGCAGCGGTGGTGACCCGTGAGCTGGATTGAAGACTTAATGAAGCCCCGAGGGATGCTTCACAAAAGAAGAGTTGGCATAAATGGGGGACTCTCGAGGGACTAGAAAACCAGCCAAGGATGAAAAAAAAATGCTGCCACAGCTGCTGTGGCCTGTACGAGGTGGAGTGCTGACAACCTAGCGTCCCCAAAGGGAGCTTGCAGTGAGACTGTCGCCGGACTGCAGGCGCCCCCTTCCCTTAAATCAACAACACTTGGTCTTTGCACTGATTTTCAAACAACACACTTAAAGCCGACCGCGGCTTTGCGCGAGGGCTGGGGCGATTGTGCGTCCATACCAGCTTCACTGGGGGAGCAAACCAGGCATCCTTGATCCCTCTCACCTCCCCGACAGTCAACAAGCTTCATTTGGCCATGATCTGGGCTGTGATAACCTTCCTGTGGGTACTTATCCCAGATAGGGCACCGGTCACAGAGCAAAACAATGATTCCGCCCACGTCTAACTTGGTGGACCAAAGAGTTTATGGGCTTACAGGTACATGGGTGACCCCCAAACAGTTACATCCCTGAAGGGTGTGGGTGATGGATGTGACCTCCTCATAGTGTACAGGTGGAGTACCCCTTCCGTTAACCTTGCTTGTCCCTACATACTCTAGCCCCTTCTGAGTCCATGCAGACAAACCACTCATAAACATAAAATAAATCTGAAAGAATTGCCCAGTGGGAACAGGCAGGCAAGGAATCTTAGATGACCCTCCCAATCCCTCCTATGAGGGAGCATCAATAGGCCTGATCTTGCTGAGTCTCCTGTGGGAACTCATGGCTCTCTGATTAAGTAAATGTAATAATTGAATTAATGGTTGTTAGGCTTGAACAGGGGCCCAGCTAACAAGAATTGCCTTGTCTGTGCCTTTGACAATGAAGAAGTCGAAGGTTTTTGTTGTTGTTTTGATTTCATTTTTTTCCTTTCAGATTCATTTTATGTTTATGAGTGGTTTGTCTGCATGCATGTACGTGTGCCATGTTCATGCCTGGTGACCTTGGAGGTCAGAAAAAGGTATCAGAGTCTCTGGATCTTCTGTATCCCAGGTTGGCCTCAAAGTTAGGGCAATCCTCCTGCCTCACCCTCTCACGCCCAGTTCTGGGAGTACAGGCCTGAGCCACTGCGCCTTGTTACAGTTTCCTGGCTGAATGTGACTGTGCTCAGCACATGGCTGTACTGGCCGCCACTCATCCTCCCAAACTTCGAGTCCCAGTCCTTGTGTGCTGGGGTCTTGCTTCTGGTCAGTCATGTCACTGGGCCATTAAAGATTTCAGATCTGATTCGTCCACGGCCTTTTATGATATCTTGATGCAAAGGCCTTGAATTGGCATGCTCTGTTCTCAGGATCTTGCATCAAACCGATTTTAAATTACACATATTACTGTTATTGAAAAAAATCTAAGCATGTAGAAGGATTAGAGACAGGCTCATTATTATCAAAGATGACCGCTCCTCATATGATATATATCCTTCTGTGTCGTACAGACATATACAAGGCCTGGGATATAGCTGGGTGGCACAGCCCTTGCCTGTCAGATGTATTTATATGCCCTGGGATCTCATTACTTTCACAATTTATTTTAGTATTATAGGTAATAATGACTTATTGAATGCAACCATTCCTCCTTGGGAAGTACAGGGCTAGGGTCCCGCCAGTCACATTTTATAAACTGACCAACAAATAACCTTAATGTACGCATATTTCTGTTTAAGGACACTAATATTGTTGATTCGTTAACCTTGAACATGGCCAACAGCAGTATAACTTATACCTGAGGGAAATGACGTGGGCATCTTCGCGGGACAGCACATCTCAAGCCTTTTGTGCCTAGGAACAGTAGACAACATGTCAGCGTTATATTGCGGCGAATTTCAATACCAGCGTCACCAAGAAAAGCAGAAAAATATGAAATCCATGGTAGTAAATGAACAATGACTTGTTTACTGTATGAGAGCTGGAACAAGAAGGAAAAACATGTCTTTTCAACTTCAGGTGGGAATGTGCAAGTCCTAACGGTTGAAGTGATGCTNGCTTCCAAGACAGGGTTTCTCTGTGTAGCCCTGGCTGTCCTGGAACGCAGTCTGTAGACCAGACTGTCCTTAAATTCAGAAATCTGTCTGCCTTTGCCTCTTCAGTGCTGGGACTAAAGGTGTATGCCACCACGGCCCTGCTATTATTTTTTTATTAGCTTGCAGAAATTGGCTACCAATGCTGATATTTAACTTCACAAATAAGTTTTAACAAATAGGTAAAGTTACAGATATAGAATCTGTGAATAACGTGGATCAGCTATATCTTAACATATTTTTGAACTTACTGACATATGCACCTTATTTGTGTGTGCATGTGTGTGTGTTGACATGTATGTGGTTGGTGGGGTTTTTGCATATGTGTGGAAGTCATTGGGTATCTCTCACCCTCTGCCTCATTCCCTTGAGACAGAGTCTCACTGAACCTGGAGCTAGGCTGGTGGCCAGCAAGCCCCAGCGAACCTCTGGTCCTTCACAACAGCAGTGGAGCTTCAGGTGCTGAGACCGTACCTGACTGTTTAGTTGTGTCCTGGTAATCTGAACTCAAGTCTTTGTTTTTTGTTTTGTTTTTGCTTTTTGAGCAAGACACTGCATCTTTGTGTAACAGTTCTGGCTGTCCTGAAATCACTTTGTAGACCAGGCTGGCCTCAAACTCAGAGATCTGCTGGCCCCTGCCTGGATTTAAAGGCAAACGCCACCACCACCCAGTCCCTTGAACTCAAGTCTCATGCATGCACAGCAAGAGCCACTTCCTCAGCCTCCTGACATCTGCTTTTTATTTTTTGGACAGTGTATTGCTGAAATTCCTTCCCAGGTGTGTGTGTAAGTAACACCTACCCCTTCTTCAAAGATCACAGCAGACAAAATGAGCCACAACTCTGCCACAGGTCACTCTTGGGCATCAATGAGTTTATTGGGTTCCTTGTAGCACATAGGTGAGGGAATACTTGCTTACAGGAGAGTGCCTGCTCCTCCCCACGATGGACAGCACTTGGAAAGCCTCCCTGGTACATCGTGAAAGAGGGCTTTCCAGCAGCCACAGAGATCGAACCCTCTCCCCTAGTCTCCGCAAGATGCTCCAGCCCCTCCCTCCCCGAGGCCATGTGTGATTAAGACAGTTGCATAAAACAGACAGTAGGGAGCAGGTGGGAACTCAGGTGGGTCTCAGGACCCTCCACCCTTCTGTGAGGGGTCTGTAAATCGTCCACAAACCCAGCTGGGATGATCTTTCGCGAGAGCGTGCATGCAGCCGAAGAAGGCAAACCGTTGTCGTTTCAGCTAGGAATACCCAAGTCCCAAGAGGACAGTGACCACGTGATTCTGGTCGGCCTGGAACTTGCCATGTAGACCAGTGTTGCAGCCTGGGAGTCGGGCTCTCAGGACTAGTGAGGAGTTCCTTCAAAGCAGTGAGGTCTTTGGGGAAGTTTCCTTCCTGTCTAAAGGGAAAAGCCATTCACATCTGAGGGCCGTGTTCTTTTTATTTCCAGCTCTTTTTCTGGTTCTAAATCTTTAGTTCTAATTCTCTCCAATTCTCTGTTCCAATTCTTCTTAGCTCCCCTGTTCATAAAGCTTATATACACGTTCAACAGCAAACGTTTGGCAATAAAAATGGTTACAAAAAACTTCTTAGAGTCACAATGCATTCCTTGAGTAAGGGGCAGAGCTGTCTCCCATGGCAATGCATAGGTGAGGACGTGATGTTTGGCACGTTCCCAGGCAGTGGCACTGGAAGTGTCCCAAAGCTAAAGATACATTTTCTTATCCTGTGTGTAGCCCCAGAGCAAAAGGAGGGAATTTGCAGGAGGAAGCTTGTAACTTTGTTAATTCAAGGCTGTGAGGCCAGACCATCTTCTGTGGCCCTGGCTATCTGTGAAACCTTCCCCCACGTAAAGCTGTTTCTTTCTGGACTTGGTTAATGGGTTAATTGTTATTCTTGCTATCCATCTAGATTTTAGGACTTAAACACAAACAGGTAGTTATCTGAGCCTTGGATTTTGTACCATAAGTGGAGGTTAGAAGTTTGTACAGAGTGTTAATTGCTAAGGAATTTAATAGGGAGTAGCCGCTGGTCTCTCAGTCAGGCCTGGCTAGAGAAAGTAGCATGACGGTTCTAGGCCGCTTTGTAACCTTGGCTAGACAGCTCCAAGACAGCCCTTGTGCATACCTGCACAGTGTTTAACTTATGATCCCTTTACGGAGACATTCAGTCTAGTTAGAACTTGCTCTGAGGAAAAAAAATAAGCTAATTGTGTGTAGTTTGTCTTAGACTGGGGAGAAATTGTTTTCTATGTTAGTTTGAATTAAAGGAACACAGCAGGCTTTTAAATGTCTTACAGTCCTTGTGGGACAATAGATCTAGTTATGAGGCAAACCCTAGTATATTTTCCATATATCAAAATTATATAGCTTAACAAGAAGTCATCTTCTTGACCATCCATGGATATATGTGACCATAAGATTGAGATGCAACCATGAGATTGATTACATGTACATATCACATGAGATTACACGCTACAATGCAGTTATTAGGGAGACACCATAGCTGCTTTTGTATATGTGAGATTACAGACAGGAGCAACAGTTTCTAGAGTTGGTGGTCCCGTTAGCTTTGCCTGAAGGGGATTCTCCTCCATCAGAGAATCACTCCTCTGGTGGGTTGACATCTGGACACTAGTTGTCACCTGCTATATACTCCCACAGCCTCCAACAGACCAGGCTGGCCTCAAACTCTTAGTGATTGGCCTGCCTCTGCCTCCCAAATACTGGAATTAAAGGCGTGCGCCACTCACCTGGCCCAACATACGCATTTTAATGGCTATGTAGTAACGCAAGATATAAATGCACCATAATTTGCTTCCTCTTTAGATTTGTTGAGACAGGTTCTGATTGAGTTTCCCAGGCTGGTTTGAACTTGTGAGTCTCTGGTCTCAGACTACCAAGCACCGGGACTACCCCCTGCTCCTCTAGATCTGGGTATTTAATTATTTCTTAAAATTTAATTCTTAATTTTCTTCTTTCCTCCTCTTGCCTCTTCCTCCTTCTCCTTCTTTCTCTCTGTTTGTTTTTGTTTGCTTGTTTTGTTTTTAAGACAGTTTCTGGCTATGTAGCCTAGGCTGGTTTGAAACTCTCTATGCTGCCCACATTGGCCTTAAATTTGTGCTCCTTCCTCACCACTTAGATACTGAAGTGTAATGTATGGCGAACACCCGTCCTTGTCTCCCTGCGGCCTGTGGCAGCTCACACGTGTGGAGATTAGCTAGGCTCATAAGTGCCGATGTCTGTGGATTGACCCTGTCCGATAAAGACCAGGGCTGCCCAGCCTCAGGTGTCGGTCCTTGCTTATTAGTACTTCACACAGTGTAGGCTGTGATCTACTGGTTAAAATGGGAGGGGCAACTCAAAACTTGTGCTTGCTTATCCCCCGGCTCTGTCCTGTACAGTTCTTACCCCATTGCTGACTTGCGTCTCTAACCTTTGCTGTAATGAACTGTAGCCTTGAGTCTAACAGTTGGATCTGAGTCCATCTGATGAATGAAAATGAGAGTGATCTGGAGAACCCCTGATATAGGCTACTTTAAATTTAGACATACCTGTAGGATTTTGTGTAATCATTGTGTGTGTGCGTGGGGGGGTATGTGTGCATATTAAATGTCACTGTGATTGGTTTAATAATGAAGCTGACTGGCCAATAGCTGAACAGGATAAGATTAGGCAGGAGAGCCAAACTGGGAATGATGGGAAGAATAGCGGAGTCCGAGGAGTCACAAACAGACACAGAGAGGAGCAAGACAGGCATGCCACGCTGAGAAAAGGTACCAAGCCACATGGCAAAGCATAGATAAAAAAATGGGTTAATTTAAATGTAAGAGTTAGCCCTAGCTAACAAGCCCTAGCTATTGGCCGAGCATTTATAATTAATATTCAACCTCTGTGTGGTTACTTGGAAGCGGCTTATGGGACAGAAACTTCTGACTACATGTGTGTATGTGTGTGTATACATACATAACATACACACACATATGTTATTTTACTGTGGTTTCAAGAGGTTCTCAAGGGAAATTGGCTACACTACCCTTGACTTGGGCATTGCATTCTATTTTTAGAACTCAGCCCTTACACTTCCAAGTCTACTATTGAACATCTTTTTAAATGCTTAGCAGCCATTTGGATTTCTTCCCCTATGATTTGTCCATTCTGGCCCCTTTCTTTACTAAGCTGTTCTTGAATGTGGAAAACGGTGAGCCCATTCACAGAGACACAAAGGAAATCAAATGTTTATTTCCCTGTTGGTGCGTGGAGCTTAGTGCTTTCTGTATGGTTCGTGGTTTGCTTTGTCTAAATAATCCCTAAAATTGCTCACCCCTCAGAATACCAGCTTTCTCCAGCTTGTACTTCCCCAAGCCATGCCTCTATTTTTAAATCATGTCAAACCCACCCTCTCAGGGCTTTTTTTTCTAGGTAAAACTCTCACTAAGTTTAGTTGACTTTTCTTTCCTTAATTATATGTATTTTCCTTGTTATGACCACTTTGCAAAATTGGGTCTGTAGAATGTCACATTTGATTGCAATAACTGATCCCCAAATCCAGTAACTTCTACCCATAAATCCACTTTGCAGATGCCAAATTAACCTGCAGAAAGCTCTGATTTTTTTGTTGCATGACATTCTTGCTCAAAATCTTCCAAGATTTTCTTTAGGTTTTCTTATTAGCCATGAGAACCCCAGAGGCTATGCTTGGGGATCTCCGTGTACTGAGTCTGAGCAGCTGGTTTGCCCATGGAGTCACTCCAGGATCAAGGGGCAGTGGTGGCGCATGCCTTTAACCCCAGCACTCAGGAGGCAGAAGCAGGAGGCTCTCTGGCCTACAAGAGCTAGGGCTGTTACACAGAGAAACCCTATCTCAAAAAGAATGTGGATGCCTGGGACTATAGCCAGGGAAGGATGAATCTCAATTGGAGGCCATAGCGTCCTCTAAAGTAACCTTAACCAGAACATGAGATTCCCTTATGAAGCTCACACAGGGTGTGTCTGTACTGTCTCCTATGTTTCCTGACCCATGACACATGCATTCCCAAGACCCAACCTTAATCTCTCAATTACCATCATCCAGGTGTTCCTTCTGGGAATACATACTGGAAAAGTAATTGTACCTCCTGGTTGAGACCAAATTCTTAGTACTAACCCAAGCTCTGAACAATCTGCCTCCCACCCTCACCCCCACCCCCACCACATCAAACAGAAGATTAAAACCTCACCTGGAAGTAGATAATAGAACAGAGTGTCAGGGACCCCGTGTCACTCCCGTAGAAGATTTCAGGCGGGGGTCCCTTGCCTGTCTGACTCCTGCTAATTTCTTCCCCGATGCTTCATGCTTCAACAGACGGGATCTTCAACAGCCCTCTCTCCTCGCTTCCCTCATCCACCGTGGCTCCCACGCGCCTTTCCAGTACTCCATTAGTCCAACTGAACCTGGCAATCCTCCTAAGATTTGTTCTCAGAATTAGCTGGTAAGGTTCTTGACTTTTTGTTCTGTTTCCAGTCCTAGAAAGCCAGGTCTTAGAAAGTTAAGTCAGCATTGAAAACGTTCATGGACCATAAAGCCCATCTTTCAGTCCCTTCTTTCAGGAATCGCCTTGGCATCAGGCAGATCACCCATACACAGGGGCTCTCTGTGTAGTTCTGGTTGTCCTGTAACTTCCTCTGTGGACCAGACTGGCCTGAACTCAGAGAACCGTCTGCCTCTGCTTCCCAAGTGCTGAGATTAAAGGCGTGTGCCACCACTGCCTGGCTGACATTTGATTTTTAAAATCTGATACTAGGTCTCAATTTTATCTGGTATCAAAAGTACACATAAGAAAGTAAGGCACACATTTAGATATATAATTTATATATTGCATACATATTTCTTTTTGGAGATGGTCCCAATATGTAGCTCAGGGCTGGCCTCAAACTCATGTATACCCTGAGAGCTAGGATTACAGGCATTGGTCACCATACACAGTTTGCATATATACTTTTGAATTTTTTATTATATACTAGTTGCATTTCATTATAGAGAAAAATCAGTATTTTGATATTGAGGAAAAAGAAAAGAAAAAAATTCTGTATATTGGCTCAAACTTTTTTCCCCCGAGACAGGGTTTCTCTGTGTAGCCCTGGCTGTCCTGAAACTCGCTCTGTAGACCAGGCTGGCTTATAAACTCAGAGATCCTTCTGCCTCTGCCTCCTGAATACTGGGATGAAAGATGTGTGCTATCACTGCCCAGCTTGGCTCAATCTTTTAAAGTTTGAGAAAATTTGGAGCTGAAGAGATTGCTCAGTGGCTAAGAGCACTTGTTGCTCTTAAGAGGACCTGGGTTTGACTCCCAGCACCTGTGTGGTGACTCGCAGCACTCCAGTTCCAGGGGGTCTGATACCCTCTTCTGATCTTCAAGGGCACCAGGCACACACATGATGCACAAGTCATACATGAAGGCAAAACACTCATACCTATAAAGAAAATGTAGTTTAAACTGCAACCAATCTAAGGTTCCAGAAATGCTGTTAAATTTTCTGTATATATCTTAGAGAATTTTGTATAAAGTTTGAAAGTAGCACTAAAATTTGATTAATTTCTAAAATTCTTTATTACTAGTACATAATGAAACTTAAACATTATTATTATTTTCTTAAATTTTTTATTTATGATTTTGAGTGTTTTATCTGCATGTATGTGTGAGCACCACACATGTGCCTGGTGCCCATGGAGGCCAGAATAGGGTATCCGATCCCTTGGAACTGGAGTTACAGATGTTTGTGAGACACCATGAGAATGCTGGGAGGAATCCAGGTCCCCTGTAAGAGCAGTGAATGCGCTGAACCGCTGAGCCATCTCTTTGGTCCCCTCTATTTTATTATTATTTTACCTATTTGTACGTGTGTGCCTGTATGAGTGAAGGCCACATTCGTGGGCGCCCTGAGAGCTGGAACTGAACCTGGAGATCTAGAGGCTACCCAACCTGGGTGCAGGAATGGAGCCCAGGTCTCCAGCAAGAGCAGCAAGTGCTCTTTTTCTTTTTCTTTTTTTTTTTNGGTTTTTTTAGGTTTTTTTTTTGAGGCAGGGTATCTTTAAGTAGTTCTGGCTATCCTGAAACTTGCTATGTGGATGAGGCTGGCTTTGAACTTACTGAGCTCCTCCTGCCTCTGCCTCTGAGCGCTGGGATTCAAAGGCGGGCGCCACCACGCCCAGCTGCGGCAAGTGCTCTTGTCCACAGAATCATCTCTCCAGACCTTTTTTTTCTTTTCCCCTTCTTCTCCCCCCCTTCCTATTTTGAGAGTGCTAGGGATCAAACCCAGGCCTTATGAACATGGGATAAAAGTATTCTACCACTGAACTTCACCCAGTCCCCTTAAGTAGTCTTTTAAAATGGTATTTTCAGAGCTATGTATATCCCATCACTTGAATTAAGAACTAAGTACAATTAAATCGTGTTAATCAAAAAGGGATATTGAGCGATTTAGCGGTATATGAAAAAGTCACTTGTTCCCTATAGACCTCTGGCTTCTCCGTAGTTGATTTCTCCAGGGTCACTTCTGTCCCACTTTGATTTTGATTATGTATGCGTTTTATTTGTCAAATGTAAGTACGTATAGTTGAGTGACATCGAATTGCCATTTGGTGATGAAAACGGCCGTTTCACACACACACACACACACACACACACACACACACACACCACGCAGGGGAATACTTAACGCTGTGCCCTGTGTACCCTGCCCCTCCTAACCATCCTTCGTTGTCTGTCCCCCCCCGCCCCCGCGCGCCTTATATATTATTTCCACCGCCGTTGTTGCTGCCGCCGCGCTCATCCCCAGGAACTCAGCCCCTCGCTGCCCAAGAGGGAGCTGGACCAACGCCCCCAGCCTTTGTGCTACATCGCTGTCGCTCTGTGTTTGCTTGCTGGCTCAGAAATGTCAGAGGCAGCTGTGGCCGAGGTGCACTCAACTATGAGGCTCCCCGTTTCTTGCTGTCCTCTGGGGAGACACACTTTAAATGCGCTTGAATTGCGGTTTTTGGCAGATTGTTACAGTAGAATATTGACTCTCTGATCTGAAGCCAGGTTGGGCCGAGAGCCTGTGTGCTTTTCTGAGAGCTAATAATGAGAATTGATCAGTGTGGTACTGGTGGGGGAGGAGGTGGCAGGAAGGAAGAAGGTCGCTGGTCCCTCACTGTTCGGTGACACACACTGCCTTCTGAAGCTGCTTGACAATTTATCTTTATTATTATTATTTCCCTTATTATTAGTTTTTCTTCATCAGCATGGAAACGAATTCTAACGGACGACAAACGACTGAAGTCAGGCAAAAAGAAAGAAATTCAAACGCTTCTCTTCGAGGGAGCGAGTGTGCTCCCACTGACACCTTATCCAAGTAGGGCAAGTCGGAGCACACCACCCCCACAGGAATCCCATCATTTTCATCGTCATGGAATTTTGTTATTAGAACCGGAAGTCTGGGAAGTCGAGCATCGGGTTCCAAGTTGTCCCCAGAGGAAAGAAAGATATACACCTGCCATCTTGAGTAATTACAATTTCCCACCCACAAAACAATGAAAGAAAATCCGTATGCTGGTGGGTAGGGTGGAAATAGTGAAACCGCGAGCTGAAGGTAGTTTTCTTTTCCAATTGGAACTTTCTATTTGGATAGGTGATCTTCCGGAGCTAGCTTAGCTGGCTTTATTTTTAATTTTTTAAAAATGTGTATGAGGGTGGGTTTGTCTGACTGTGTATATGAACTTTTTTGGTGCCTACTGCCCACAGAGGCCAGAAGGGGCCTCAGGATCACTGAACGGACTGTGAGCCACTACCTGGTTGCCAGAATTAAACCCAGGTCTTCCGCAAGCGCGCCAATGCTCTTAACCCCTGAGCCATCTCTCCAGTCCAGCTTATTTATTTGTTTTGAGAGAGAATCTCACTATGAACTCCTTGTTGGCAAAGAAATTGTTATATAGACCCGGCTGGCATTAACCTGCCTGCCTCTGCCTCCCTAGTGCTGGGATTAAAGGCGTGGCCACTTGGCTGGCTAGCTTGGCTGTGTTTAAAACAATGTTTTCCCTTCCTCCATCTCAACCATCCCAAGCTCTCCCCAATCCTCCCCTTCTCCCTTCTCTCCAGATGAAGAGCAGAAGGAGGGAGAACATGAGCAAGGAAGTCAGGACTGCGA
>LOJH01003279.1:10043-34947 GCA_001685095.1 Ellobius talpinus | reverse complement strand
TTCCTTCCTTCCTTCCTTCCTTCCTTCCTTCCTTTCTTTCTTTCTTTCTTTTGTGAGGGGGTAACCAGAGAACACTTTGGAGGAGTCAGTTCCCGCCTTCCACCATGTGTGTCCCGGGGATCAAACTTACATCAACAGGCCTGGCAGCAAGTGCCTTTACTTGCAGAGTCATCTCCCTGGCCCCATTACACGTGCTTAGCAAGGATCATCTAGGATTTGGTCTGAAAGACATACCTGATTCTAAGTGCATCTTTCTCTTGTAATGATCTCATCCGCCTTGTGTAAGGACATGGGGATACTCCGGCAGGAATGGGCTTCAGATTGCCACTGATAAACAGGATGTTAGGACTCCAGCGGAGACCATAAAGTCTAGAGGACTATGAGAGAGAAAGAGAAACAGAAAAGTGTGCATTTGTTAGTGTTGAAGTTCAGGAAATGTCATCAAGAATACTCCATATCAAGAATACTCCAAATGATGAGCAAGTGACATCATCATCAGTCATCAAGGTGAGATCATGGGTGATTTCTTCATTTTCAAAATGAGAATAACAGTCAACCATTGATACCATGACTGAAAATACTGAACATAATACTAAGTTAAATAGAGTGCCAATATTTAATAGATGCTCAACACAGTTGATACAACAATGTCTTAGTTACTTTTCTACTGCTGTGATAACACACCATGACCAAGGCTACTTACAGAAGAAAGTATTAAATGGAGGCTTACAGTTTCAGGGGGTGAATCAATAGTCGCCATAGCAGGAAGCATGGTAGCAGGCAAGCAGGCATGGCCCTAGAAAAGCAGCTGAGAGTTTACATCTGATCCATAAGCACAAGGCACAGGAGTGTGGGTTCTACGGATAGGGAATGGAGCAGAGGGAGCTTTTAAAACTACAAAGCTCAGCCCCATAGTGACACACCTCCTCTAACAAGGCCACACCTCCTGATCCTTCCTCAACAGTTCCACCAACTGAAGACCAAGCATTTAAACAGATGAGCCTATGGGGGCCATTATCATTCAAGTTGCCACCAATGAGATACATCTCTGATTTCAGGAGCATTAATATGGTTTCTTCACTCAACAGGGATAGCTGTTCCAATGCCAAAGGTGATTGAGTTCCTTTCCTGTAAGGATCTCAGAATGTACATACATATATATGTGAATTTGTGGTGCTGAGGATGGAGACCAAGGCCTGGTACATGCTACACCACCACTCCAACCCACTCAGAACTGTGTGTGTGTGTGTGTGTGTGTTGCATGTATGTGTTTGTATGGGTAGGTGCGTACTTATGTGACTTGTGTGCTTATGCCAGAAGTCCATATCAGGTACTCTCCATCTTACTTTTTTGAGACAGGGTCTCTCACTAATCCAGCAAGACTGACTAGCCAATGAGCTCTAGGAGTCTGCCTATCTTCACCTCCTCAACCCCCAGCATTGGAGTTGCAGACATGCACTGCTGCATGTGGCTTTTATATGGGTGTTTATGTGATTGATACTTTAGGGACCGAGCCAACTCCCCAGGCCAGCTCAGAAGTTTTCAAAGCTGTCCTTATCCAATCTCCAGCGTTGCTTTTCCTGTTTAGTCTTTCGCTGTGAAATACGCAGTGGGGTGTCTTTCCCATGGGCCATCTTGAGAGTTTGTGGATTACTGTTGTAAAAGTGCTAATCAAGCCCAATGCTCTGGTTTTATAGATGAGTAACCTGAAGGCTGGAAAGAGACAGATTTCCAGAAGCTCCGCTGGAAAGAGACGGATACTTCCAGAAGCTCCTCAGCCAGTTAAGCGATGGTGACTAGGACACTGGACAGCCAGACTGGGACCCCTCCACTGAACCACACTGCTTCGACTTACCAGTCTCTATCCTGTCTTTACTATGTTTGACTATGAAACGACACCCACAGGCTCATGTGGGTGAACTGGTCCCAGCTGGGGGTGCCGGTTTGAAGCGGTAACGAAGCCTGTAGGAGATGGAGCCTGGCTGCAGGAAGTAGGTCACTAAGGGATGAGTCTTCGGGTTTATAGCCTCACACCACTTCCCGTCTACTCTCTGCTTTCTTACATCAGACTCAATGTGACCAGCTCCTTCATGCCTGGGGTTCAAAGCCCTTCCAGCGAGGACGGGCTGTATGCCCTCTTAAACCGTGAGCCCAAAGGAACCCTGGTCACAGCAACAAGTAAAAAGTTTCCAAAAGCCTTCTGAGTCTGGACCTATGCCTCACATGAGCCCCCAGAAACCGCAGTGGAAAGGGTTCCCCAACTTCCCCAGGAAGTGCGCGACTCTGGCAAACAGGGAGTGTGCATGGCTTGAAACAAGTCAACTTAGAAAAGTCCAAAAGACTTGGACTAGCTGGTGTCCCCTAGCTTAGGGAGTGGTAACTGCAAAGTCCCTCCAGCCGCCACCCAGACTTCAGACCTCCACCCACCTACTCCTCCAGCAGTCACTGGGGAAGTCCCGACCTCCAGGCCGCGTAAAGAGCCATGAGGGAAGAAACTGCTGAGCGCAGCCCATGGACCACACTGAAGTCCACAGTGAAAGGTTTTCATCACGGCAGTTAATTCGATGATTGCTTTGTTTAAAGAGTAGATTCTGTTTCACTGGCCAAGGTGCATCACCAGGAGGCATTCTTAAGCAATCCATCAATTTTTCAACCTCAGAATGATGCCTAAGGTCAGACCGGTCTGTTCTCACAGACCACCAACTCAAGCCTTTCCCTCTAAGGCATCCATGACTGACAATGTTTATTCACACGTGCTTGACCCTCTCCCGAGTGTATAGGTTCCCTCAGACAGGCAAATGTTTTAAAGAACAATAACATTGGTGTGTGGGAAAATCCAAGAGCTAACTCTTGTGTGTTATTGGTGAGGGATAAATGGGTAAATTGATACAGACCCAACAGAGAACAATAAGAGTCTAATGAAATGGAACTTTTCTTTTCTTTTCTTTTTCACACTGTAGCCTAAGCTGGTCATCAACTGGCAATCCTCCTGCCTCAATCTCCCAAGTGCTGAAATTGCAGGCAGAAGCCACCATGGTTGACAGAACATTGCATTTCAATTGTATTCCCTGTAAGCCTGAAATACCACCTGTTGAGATAAGCAAAACAAACACATTCAAGTGTTTGTCCCTGAAGGGTGTTAGAGACTATGCAAAACTAGAAATTACTCAGGTATCCAATAGGAAAAAGGGAAGGCAAAACATGCTATAATCATAATGAATTAAAGCTATGTGTGGACTCGAGGATGGCATTTGCATTCAGCAAGTATGAAAGCTATGTTCAGCCTCCAACCCCCAAACCCAAATATGTCATTATAGATAGACTTCAAAATATACTTACTGCTGAGGGTTAGAAAGCTTGCTCAGCGGGAAGGGGGGGCAGGGAGGGACACTTGCCTCGAAAGCCCAATGACCTGAGTTCAACGCCCAGAACCCACATAGTGGAAGGAAAAAAAGACTCTAGAAAGTTGTCCTCTGCCATCTACATGTACGCTGTAGTATGCATATGTGCACTGTGATATGCAGGTATGTGTGTGTGTGGTGCACACACACACATGCCCATGCATGTACACTAAATAAATGTAGAAAAAACTTTTAATGTACTGTTGAAAGCGTGGCCTGATGGCTAGAACTTGGTGTTCTGTGGTAGAGTGTGTGCCTAACATGCACAAAACCCTAGGTTCAATCCCCTACTACTATAATACATATATACATGTATACATACATACATTGTTACATGATGCCATACATATATATTAGATAAGGTTGGCCTCAAACTCACTATACATTTGAGCATGACTTTGAACTTCTGATCCTCCTGCCTCAGTTTCTTAAGCGCTAGGATTTTAAGTGTGTGCTACCCTAGCTGTTTTGTTTGCTCATATTTTTATTTGTTTGTTTTAGTTTATTTAATGCTAAGGATCGAACCTAGGGATTCATCCCTGCTAGTCAAGCACTTAACCAATTGAACTACATGTACCCCAACTTTTGCTTTTTATAAATTTCCAAATAGAAAAGTTAATTCTGTGTATTTTTCGTAGGTTTATATGCTTAAAGGTAAAGCATAAGAACAGAATGAAAGGACATCAGAATGAAAGACATATACAATATCCTCGAGAGTGGTTATCCCTGAGATGGGCAAACAGAATGAAAGGACACATACAATATCCTCGAGAGTGGTTATCCCTGAGATGGGCAAACAGAAGCAGGTCAGTCTAAAGGACAAAGGTGATAGTATTTCCCATAAGCCCATCTGATACATCACCTGGACTCAGTTCACCTGTATCCTGAACATGAGACCATTCTCTCTGCCTCAGTCACTAGTACAGCAGCTGATGCCCTGGCAACCAAGCTAGTAATGAAACACTGCCGTTGAACTGCATCCCCATCCCCGAACGCCATACATCTTAAACTGAGCCTTTCACAGGCTTCAGAATTTTAGTGATCAAGGGCTAGACATCTCCATGATACATTTTGTCAACATACTCTGGACCAGCAGAAACACTGTCACTGAGAGTTCTATTGAATCCAGTACACACTGCTTCACATTTGGGTGTGTCTGAGCTCAGGATGCGTCTGACAGTTGGTGCTGGCATCTGGCTGTGAGTAAAATCCTGGGGATGGATACCAGTGGGAAGAAAATGTGGAGACACCAGGGAGGATCTTTGTGTGTACTTTTTGGTTTGGGTTTGGGAAATAGGGTTTTACTATGTAACCCAGGCTGGCCTTGAACTCATAATCCTCCTGCCTCATTGTTGGTGGAGGTTGCACATTTATTCCCGGCCACTTACACCCAAGATAATCACTCAGAAACTCTATTATTTACAATATTGTTTGGCCAATAGCTTAAGCGTATTGCAGCTAGCTCTTACATCCTAAACTAACCCTTCTCCATTAATCTGTGTATCACCACCTGGCTGTGGCTTACTCTCAAGGTTCTGGTGTATTGTCTGTCTCCTGTGGGCAGTTACACAGCTTCTCTCTCATTCTGCCTACTCTCTCTATGCATCTCTTTCAGCGTGGCTTTACTCTGTTAATCTATTGGGTGAAAGCAGTTTCTTCTTTATTAACCAATGGCAATAAACATATTCACAGCATACGTCACCTCCCACATCACCTCATCCTCTCAAATGCAACAATTATAGGTATAAGCCACCATGTCTAGCTGGGAAAATCCTTTTTTGAGAAATAGGAAAGAGAAGGAAGGAGGGAGGGGGAGAGAGAAAGGGAGGGAAGGAGGAAGAGAGAAAGAGAGAGAGATAGGGAGGGATGGAGAAAGAGAGGGAGGGAGGGAGGAAGGAAGGGAGAGGGGAGGAGAGAAATGGGAAATCACTCTTTGTTGTTGTTGATAGCTTGGAAGGAAATGTTATGTTGAAAATGGTTTTTAGTGATGCTGACTGAAAAAGCGATTCAGGGGTGTTACAGGTTAGACATGAAAGATTGCCCCAAAAGGCTTGTGTGAAGTCTTGGTTTCCCTTTGGGGGTGACTGGCTCACAAAAGCCCCGACTAGTCCATGGGGTTGCACCACTGATGGCTTTATAACCCAATGCCCTTGCTGAGACATGGTGGAGGTGAGCCCAGGCTGGGGAGCATGCACCTGGGGCTATGACTCCCCACCCCCTTCTTCTTGGCACTGCCTAGAAGGTTTTCTTGTTGCCCTGACAAGCAACTTGAGGAAGGTAGAGTTGGTTTTTGTTCGTGCCTTTAAAAGGATCCAGTTTGGCCAACAAGATGGCTCTTCAGGTAAAGGCGCTTGCTTCCGAGCCTGACCACCTGAGTGTCCTCTCCAGGACCCACTTGGTGATGGAAGGAGAGAACCGACTCTGGCAGGAAGCTGGGCCAGGCTAGAAAGCCCAGAGGCCAGCCCAGCCGGTGGTGCCCTTCTTCTTCCAGTGAGGCTCCATCTCCCAAAAGTTCTACAGCCTTCCAAACGAGTGCCCCAACTGTCAATCAAATATTCCAACATCTGAGCCTATTGTACATCCAAACTACAATAGCTGCCGTAAAGTGAGCAGCCTTATTCCTCCATGCCCTTCAGACGATGTTTAATCTCAACTCTAGGCCAGAAACAATAGAGTCACGAGATGGCAACACTAAACCTTTGAAGCCTGGAGTAGAACGGTACCTTCCCTTCTGTAAGTGGAGTTACTCGGGCATTTTTGTCCCAGCAGCGGTGCAACACAGAAGCTGCACCTCTTCTGAAATGCACTCCTTTTGTTTTCATTTCCCCGTTATATAATTTATATTTATCTTATTAACATATTCTAAAACACCAACATCTAAATAAGTCTACAAGAGCTCTTTTTTTTAAAGTACACAGTAAAAACCCTACACAATAAGAATACTCATGACTTACTTGGCAGTGTGTCTTCTTCATCATTTTAATGGTACACAGCATAATGGGGCCTTTGAAATTTAATGGCATCATATTTGACAAGCAGTGAGTAACAATCATCATATTCACTGCTGTTCACTGAGTCCTCATAATTGATCTAATCAGCCACCATGTCTTATCTCACTTAATCCTCTCAATGGCCATATCATTTACCTATTATTCATACTTTGCCCATAACCAATGGAGACTCGGAGAGGTAAGAGAATTGGCCCAAAGGCAGCAGCTGATAAGCAGAGCTGAGACTCGGCCAATATATGCCGACTCCCGGAGCTACGGTGTTTAACTTTTCTGTACGGGTTTAGAACCACAGCCAAAGCCCTCAGCGCTTTCTCAGCAGGAGAGGGAACAGCGAGGACATGTATGGAAGGAGGAAAGGCAGCTGAAGCGGTGCTCAGCCACAGGTGGGCTTTCCTCACCGAGGCATCCCGGGTTCTCGGGACCACTGAACTCTCTCTGCCATGCACCTCCCCTCCCCGGCGACCATGCGCTGCCAGAACGGCGGTCAACATTGAGTACCACACCTGGGCAGCTGCAGGTGCCTCCCAGCTTCCCTGAAGTAATCCAGTTCATGTGCCCTGACATCTGAGAGGGCCTTAAAAGGATGGAACTATTTTATAATAAGCTTCTGAGGGAGGGGAGGTGTTCCCCGGCTGAAACACACTTTTGGAATTAGCCTTTATCCCCTTCATAGTAGAGCTCTGTCTGCAGAGTCCACAACACCGTGGAGCACAAACACAGAGTCGTTTTAACCAAACACCCAAGGTAAACGCGTGCAACTGAGTAGTCAATGTGCAAATAATAAAAAGCCCAATTAAATTAGGAAGCCCAGCAGATGGATCCTATTAGTGTCATCAAGACTTTAATCCAACCTGCGTGGCTTCTGTAGCATCAGGGGCTTCTAGGGGCTTTCTGCCTTGTGTCTAGTGAGGTAAAGCAGACTGGCCGACTGTGGGGGAGGGGACGCATCCATAGGGGATCAAGAGACCTGTGTTCAAGATTTAAAGCTTTATATGGCCTTGAACAAGTCACTTGACTCTCTATGCCTCATCACCTCTTCCTGTAAAATTTGCACCCCAGTTTCTAAAATTTAAAAGGGAGCCCTAGTTTCCTTCCTGTCTTAGCCCTATACCATCTGGGTTTTTATTATCGTCATCTTTTGGGGCCTTTGAGCAACTTCCGGGGTCCTGTTCTCTTACTATGGAACCTCACTCTGCCAGCCAGGGCAATTTATTCCTGGGATGAGGGGAGCCTCAGAGTGAGGCTAGCCTGCCCTTGCCTAGGACAGCCGCCTAGAATCCAGACCTCTCTCCCTCTCCCTTCCTTCCCCAGCATCCAGACTGAAAGATCCTTTGTGTCCCCTCTACTTTGCTGCTCACTCACTGATAAACCAAGAAAACACCAGCATCTAGAGAATTCTGTTTATTTCTTGCCCAGCTTCCCAGTTCATGGAAGGTCGGCACCCCCAACCAGTCATTGCGCCCCAGACCCAGAAAGAAACATGGATTTTCTCAAAGTCCCTCATCAGCTGCTGGCTGGGCTGGGATGCAACTCCAGTTCAACAACAAGAGCCAGGGTTTTGTGGTGCTGACTCGAACAACCTCAAGATTAAGCCAGCGTTGCCGCTGCTCATTGTGCCTTCCCAACTCCTCATGTTTAGGGTGGAGACGATAATCATCATGTAGGATTGTCATGTGCAGTGAACCTCACACAGTTTGGAGCTTAAACAGTAAGGACCCAAGAGGGGTCTAGACAGGCATGGAGAGGGTGTTGCTTCCACCCTGCACTAAGGAGGGCCTTGTGATTACCTAAGATACCAAGCAAGATAGGAATCAAAACTACCTGGGTCTCACAAACTATACCTCCCTGGGTGTGGCGGTTCACTCCTATAATCTCAGATAGCCGAGGCAGGAGGATGGTCATGCGTTTCAGACCAGTATAAGCTACACAGTGAATTCCAGCCAGCCAGCCTGAGCTACACTGATAGGTCCCAATATCAACACTTTGAATCACTGAGGTTTTCTTCATTGGGTCTTTCTGTTGTCTGTTGGGGGGTGGGAAGGAGCCTGGCGCCTGCCTGTAATCCCAGCACTTGGGAGGTAGAGGCAGGATGAGGAGTTCCACAATGTCTGCCTCAACTTCGCAACAAGCTGGACGACGTGAGACCCTGTCTCAAATTTCCAGCAAGTAAGTAAATACCTCAAAAAAAGCTGAGTTTTTAAAGAACTAGCTTGGAATCACCAAAGATCAGAAAGGGTGGATGAAGTCAAAGGGTGCAGGTGGGGGCACCATCCAGCAGCACAATCTCTGCTGAGAACTGCTGGTTCTTGACCCAGGACCCAGTCAGCTGTGGCCAGCAGGGAGGAGTCCTGTGCTATATGTGTGTCACAAATGTCTGTCACCCTTTCTCAAAGGGGATGTGAGCAGAGGCAGCTTCACTTAGAAAGGTTTGGGAGTGTGGGTCAGGTGACATGGTGACATTTACAAAAACCGTCTCACAAGCGGTGCCATTAGAGCTGGAGGCAGGGATGGGGTCTGGATAAGAGTGGAAGAGAGTCCAGGTCCAGGGAACTAACCTTAAGCCACCTCTACCCCTTGAAGCTGTGTGATCGAAGATGTCATCTTGCTTCTTTGGGCTTCTTTTATTTCGATTTTGTTTTATGAGTATGGGCATTTTGCCTGCATGTATGTCTGTGCCCCATGAGCATGCCTGGTGGTCTACAGAGGCCAGAAAGGGCACTGGGTCCCCTAGAACTGGAGTTACAGATGGTTGTGGGCTGCTGGGTGGGTTCACGGAATTAAACACTGGTCCTCCAAAAGAGCAGACAGTGCTCTTAACTCTGGAGCTATCTCTCAAGCTCACTTCTTTGATCTTCTATAGGCGAAAGATGTTACCACCCAACATGGAGGGTGATATGAGAATTAATGAAGCCCACATGTGACCTTGGGTTTGGTATCTAGGATATGGCTGATAAGCAGCCTTGGTTTCTTTTCTCTTGTTTACCTGTTTCTTGCTCTTCCTGACTGCTCTAACTTGTGTGCAGCACAAAAATTCATACAATGTCATTGTGTAGGAGGTCACATGAAGACAAAAGGCCCTAAAATTCATACAATGTCATTGTGCAGGAGGTCACATGAAGACAAAAGGCCCAGAATAACAGCAAAATGTCACATAATCAGGCCATGACTACTTGAAGCTTGCCTGACTCCGTGACTTTTGATGTCTTATACAAACATTTAGAGCTTCACTCTTAAGGACCCGGGTGCCCTACCCAAAGGAATAATCTCAAGAAAGACAACTGGTCTAAAAAGTGTGAACTTGGAAAGAAAGACAGTGAGATGCCTGGACAGACCCTGCATCAGATCACATAGCTCCCCCTTCACCCTTATAAAAACAAACCCCTTTGATCTGTGGGATCCGTCTGAGAATTTACTCTCTGTTTCTCTGCAGTGTGTTTCAATAAATGAGTTCTCTTCCATGTCCTTGGTAAGTTCTTTTTGCTACCTATATGCAGACACCTTTTCATTCGCCAGTTTATTGTCCTTCAGCTGCCTAGTTCTCCCCCTGGGAGGGACCAGTTTGCATGGTATTTTGGTGACCTATACAAGGACTCTCTCCTTGCCTCTCTTGTCCTCTCTTCCTTCTGGTGCTTGTGGTCAGCTGAGCGGCCCATGAGTAACAATGTCTCTGCTGGGGTTGTTCTCCAGTGAGACCCAAAGGCCCCTGGCTGTGACTACAGACCATAGTCACCCATCAAGATACAGATGGTGGCCTCAAGGTAGAAGGTCCTGTGATCCACCAGGGAAAACCTTACCTTCCATTTGCAGCTGAACATCTTTCGCTAGGGCAACTCTTTGGTAAGACCTGAGGTGGCAGGGAAGGACATTTTGACTTGTCCATCATCATCAGGAACTATTCTTCATTTTGGATCCTCTTTCAACGCGAGGCTCACCCAGAGTGTAGCCACACACATTGTGAGGGTTTCTCCCCCATTCTGTGCCCCCCCCGCACGAGGAAGCAGATTCTGTGAGGCCAGATTCTGCACCTACCTGGCTAAACCTTCTTCCTTCTTGGTATGTGGGGCTACAGTCCACCTGTATTAGGCGTTCGCTTGTCTGCTGCCCCTCTTCTCAGCCGGTCTTAGTAATCAGAGGGACTTACAGGTCATCAGGCTTTTTCTTCTCCAGGACAAACCTCTCCCACTTCTTCTCATCACCGATGTGCACTGAGTCCAGTTTCATGCATTTCCTTCTGAGGTCTGGTCTAGGCAAACGCAATGACGGAGGAAGGAGACGAGGAAGGAGGCACTCACTGGGACTCCATCATGCATGCTGTGTCCTACAAGGAATGAAACCAGCTCTTATCAAACCAGTTACCCAGAGTAAGTTATGAGAGACAGAAAAGGGCTTTCTGAAAACCTGGCTCACTTTCAGTCCAGCCTTACTAAAACCATGCACAAATACACTAGTCTGGACTCTGAGACAGAGAGAGTCAAACTGTGCTGCCTGTACCTTTTTGAAACCAGGCCTCTCCACGTAGTAGACAAAGGCATCACAGCTTAAAGCAGGGATCCCCAAACTCCTTCCCTCACTTTATTAGATGTAGCTTTCAAGGTCTTTAATTATCAAGATGAAAGCCAAAAGAAAGACAAAAGGACACCCACCGGCTCAACACAGGGCCGCCCTGAAGGTGCCCGGCCTTTGCTTATCCTGAAAAAGACTAGAGCTCCATCTAGAGGCTTCCTTTCTCAGTTTAAATAAGACAATGCCTCAGGATGAAAGATCCTCCCTGGCTGCTCTTGCGGCCATGCAGGACAGTGAAGTCAGGAGTGCCTAAAGACACCAGTCTACAAACCTCCACCAGGATCAGGTCCAAACTGAAAAATGTAGAGCCATTAGAGACAGAATGGTCCCTCGCTGCTTGTGTATGAACCACACACTATTCAAGGATCTCCTTGTCAGTTCAAACCTGACAAGGACAAATGCCATTAACTCTGTTCCTGGACTATGAAGAACCCGATGAGGAAAGAAGTCCCTGGTGTTCTGATGACCGATGGAGTCCAGGGGTTAGGTAGGCTCACATATTGTCTGCCTTTATGCATGAGCCATGAGTGGCCCTGAATGTGTCGGGGACCAAGATTATGCTCCTTATCAACAGGAAGCAACTTTTCCTGCTCAGACCGCCCTTTCTAAATTGTCCTGCTTTGAACCTCCTGATGATATAACATTCCCCTCCTAATCTATATGATAGGCAGACACAGTCTCCTCATTCCTTTCTGGACTCTCAACTTCCCAACTCCCCTCCTGGGTAGGGCCATAATATCCACTCTCCAAGCCCATCTACTACATTTTTGGCAATTCCAGAGGCCTTTAAAACATTCCCAACATACAGCCCCTCATCCTGCACAGGCCTGAGACTACTGATGCCCCGCCTCCCCCCGAAAAAACCTTCCAATGATCTCTATTAGCTACACCTATATTGGACAAGACAGTTTGGAACATCTCATTCCCAAATGCTCACTCCCAGTCACTCCTGCACAATAACCCTTAAGGACTCTAATAAAGAAGCCCAATTATTCCAGGCTTTCATGGGGGAGGGGGGCACCAATCAGCTCCCAAATCATGACACAGAAACTTATTATTAGTTTTGAATGCTCCCCCTAGCCTAGCTTAGGCACGTTTCTGGTTAGCTCTTTTAACTTAACCTATTTCTCTTTGTCTACCTTTTGCCTAGGGGCCTTTTACCTCTCTTAACTTCTGTATATCTTACTTTCACTGCTTCTCAACTTCTGCCTGGCTTCTTGCCCCAGAGTGTGTCCCTCATTCTTCTTCCTTCTCTGAGTCTAGATTTCTCCTCCTACTTTTTTCTTTCTTCCTACCAACCCTGCCTATCCGTTCTCTTCCTAGCTATTGGCCAGTCAACTTTTTATTAGACCAATCAGGGGCCTTAGGCAGTCAAGGTGAAACAGATGCAACACATCTTTACATATTAAACAAATGCACATAAACAAAAGTAACACGCCTTTACCCAGTTAAAGTAATATTCTGCAGCATAAACAACTGTGACACATCTTTGCCCAGTTAAAATAATATTCCACAAACTCAACTTCCATAAACCTTGAATCTGAGGCTTACATGTTCTCTCTTATTAAATTCCATTGAGTCATTGCACCTACGCCTGCACTAAGGGAAAACCCTATCCATTGAGTCATTACACCTAAGTCAGAATGGCCAGAGGACCTGAAAGTCATGAATCAGGATATCTGTCCTGTAGTCCCTGTAGTTCTGTGCCCTTTGGCGACAAATCTCCTCCAATACCTCCTAGTTCACCATCTTAGATCTTTAAGGATTCTTCCTCCTTTTCCATTGCTGCCCGCCCAGACCTCCCAGCTCCTGTTTGTCTTCAAAAGGCAGGAACCTTCCACCCAAATGACTCTATAGCCCATCTGGGTCATCTTACCTCAGGGTTTCCAAGATAGCTTCTACTTCTTTGCTTAGGCCATAACCAAAGACTTAGCCCCTGTTATGCTTCCCCTGAGATCAGACTTTCCGTATATAGATGATTTATTAATCTATAGTCCAGGCAAGCCTACTTCAAATCAAAATACTACTCCAAATCTTCAAAAACTGGCCTTATATTTTTTTTTTATTTTCAAGGGTCCAAATCTTCCTATGTAGAGGTCTATCTTCTGAGGTTTATACTAACCCTGGACACAGCAAGCATTTCTAGAATTTTATTTCTAGTTGAGACAGGGTCTCACTTTGTAGCCTAGGTTGGCCTAGAGCCATGATGATCCCCCAGTTTCAGCCTCCTAGTGCTGTGATTACAGGTGTGAGCCACCAAGCCTACCTAAGGATCTCAATTACAAGAATTCTAGCCATCACACAGCAGCCAAAGACCTTCCTGGGCATGGCATATTTTTAATAAATCTGAGTGCCCCAACTTGACCTTATAGCTAACCACCACTACAAGTCCTATCCTTAATGGGACCAGAAAAGAGTCAGAAGATAAGACCCTTGAGATGACACAGCCCTAGATGTCCTAAAACAGCACCCAGCTTTGCACTAGCGTCAGCTGCCCTTCATCTATACCTACTTGAACAAACAGAAATAGCCCTTCAAGATTTAAAGCAAACCCTAGGGCCTCCCTGCAACTGCTTAACTTTCCAAGCCATCAGATCTGGTGGCACGGGCTGGCCCCTCTGCCTTGGGGAACTAGCAATCGCAGCTCTTCTCCTTGGCCTCCAAATTAACCTGGTACACAATTTAACATCCTACGTGCCCCACCAAGTCCTTGAGACTCACAACTCAGGGGACCTTCTACTGGACCTCCGATAATAGAATCCAAAAATCTCATGCTCTTTCCCTGCAAACTATAGAACTTACTATAAAACCTAATCAGACTCTAAACCCTGCACCTTACTACCAGATCCTAATCTTTACATCCTTCTTGGGTGGAGACAATTGATCTTACCTACAGTGCCAGATCAAATCTAACAGATTCGCCACTGTCCCCAACCTGAAGCTACCTGGTTTACAAGTGGCAGCAGTTTTATAGTGCTAGGACATTTGGAGTGGAGTGTGCAACAGTCTTACAGAGATAACAGAATGTGTGTCTCTCCCAGTGAATTCTATTTCAGCTCCAAAAGTCAGGCTAATAACCGACATCAGGGTCTGCAGCTTAGGGACAGAAACGAGACTTACCATTTATACAGGAGCAGCCTATGCTTTCCTTTGACCCATGTCCATGCAAGTGAGATACCACCAATTAAACACAACCCTGAGGCAGGCACAGTGGCACCCACATTTAATCCAAGCACTCAAGAGGCAAAAACAGGTGGTTCTCTGAGTTCAAGGCCAGCTTAATCCACATAGTGAGTTCTAGGACAGCTAGAACTACATAGTGAGACCCTGTCTCAAAACAAACATGACCCTGAGATTTGGGTCCTACCAGAAGCTATATGGCTTCCGACCAAGGTAGCCATTATACACTTAAAGGCCCATCAAAAAGACCACCCTGTATTTCTCAGAGGAACAACCATGGAGGACAATAGGCTAAATGAGCAGTTCTGCTTCTGCTCTTGGCTGCCTTAGTTCCTTATTCCACTCTCCCACATCCACAGCTCATCTCTCAGGAAAAGTAACAGACTTTAAATTGGTGCTTTGGGCTGAAGAGATGGCTCAGTGATTAAGAACATTGACTGTTCTTCCAGAGGACCCAGGTTTGGTTCCCAGTACCCATTTGGTGGCTCACAAGCGTCTGTAACTCCAGTTCCAGGGGATCTGATGCCATCTTCTGGCTGTAAGCACTGCATGCATGTGGTACACAGACATACATGCAAACACTCATTCATGTAATAAAAACTATTTGTACTTATATATCTCAGGGCTTCACAGCCTCTCCAGAGAGGTGGATGGTTGCAAGGCCCAACGATCTTTGTCTCATCATAATAGAAGTTCCTAAGTAATTTATATCCAATCACACTTCTGGGGCCAAAGTCCTACAAACTCTAATTTCTAATTTCTTCAGGACTTTGATGAGGAAAATATATTAAATTTTGTCAAAAATCTTTCCTTTGTCTATTGATATGATCTCTTGATTTGTGTCCTCAATATAGGATAGTTATAAATATCTATAGTTATAAATATAGTTATAAATATAAATAGTTGAGTGTTCTCTTACATTTATTGATTAATGTTATGTTGGACCAACTTTGCATGGTACATGATCCTCTCCACATGTTCTTAAATTTAGCTTGAAAATATTTTGTTGAAAACAAGCAATCAATAGTTTTCAGGGAATTGGTCTGTAGTCTGTTTATTGTTGTTGTTTGGTTGATTTTTGTCCTTACCTAGTTGTGGTGTTGGGATAACATTGGCTTTGTAGAATGAGTTTGGTACTGTTCCTTTCCTGGTCGTTTTACAGAATACTTTGGGGGGGTGTTGGTGTCATTTCCTCTTGTTACTGCTGAAAACGATAGTGAGGTGCTTGTCTCTGTACCCAACTGTGAGGCCAGAATGAATGGTCAGTGAGCTAAAACCAACTAACTTCCTCAGCTCTTACAAAGAGAGCTCCCACCCCCTCAACTGAGTGACCCCTCTATGGGAACTCACCAGCTGCCTCTTTGCAGTGTTTCAACAAATTCCGCCATTCTATTCCCCTGGCAAATTCTTTCTACTGACATATGTCACCATTTCACATAGCAGGGGAAATGGTCAGACCACACAGCAGAGCCTTTGGGGATAACATCACTGCCCTTATGCAAGAGCCTATTGTGAGCATGCTGTGCCTGAAACTTAGAGGAATGCATCTGTGTCTTCCCACAATGTCAGGATTTATTGGGTAACAATAAATTCACAAGGTTTATAAGTTTCAATGACATCCATTTTTTCATGTAATCTCTCTTATCTTGGTAACACAGTGAGACAAATACAGATTGTTTTATTCCAGTTTTTCAAAAGTTGTATTTATTTTGACTTTATGTGTATGGGTGTTTGCCTACATGTGTGTATGTGTACTACATGTGTGCCTGGTGCCTGCAGAGGCCAGAAGAGGATATCAGATCTCCTGAAACTAGAGTTGCAGATGGTTGTGGGCCACCATGTAGGTGCCGGGAACTGAACCCAGATCCTCAGCAAGTGCTCTGAACCAGTAAACCATCTTCCCAGGTTTTTTTTTTCCATTCGAACAGTAATTACTGCTACTAAGTTATAGCACACAGTAACTATATCCGTATGCATGATACAGAATGAACACAAGTTAAGAGGCTGTGGCAGAGTCCAGGGGGTTTAAGGAATTGCTAGAGTCTGTATTGATAGGGACAAAAGACAAGACCAGTGCCTGGAGAGAGTTGCTGGGGTCAGGATTTGAGAGCAAAGGTGTTCCAGTTGCGAGTCCAAGGCCAAACCAGGATGGAACCAGAGTCTGAGAGCAGGAAACGGTCCAGAGCGAGAGACAGGAGCTCAAATACAGATGGGTGAACAGATGGACTGACAGACAGTCAGGGAGGCCACATCAGTGGTGAAACCAAAGCTCCAAGAATGATTGAGGTAGTGTCCTTGATGTGCACATGACAGACATCTGATAATTGGTCAGTGTGGTGTCATGCCGGCACTGCCAGAACAATGTTGGTGTCCTTAACTTTATGGGGCCCAAGTGAGTGAGTTCATCCTTTCCTTGGTCAGGCCTGGATCCCCTGAAATGGTTTTAATATACCCATGCGCCCCTATAGTTTCAACTGACCCCGATACATTTATAGGGTGTCTTTCTTTCTATTCCCAGGAATTAGTCTATGTGCTCCACAGATAGGGCAGTTTCTAGGTTCACCCCAAGACTGCAACCATTCTTTTCTTCCAAAATGGAGGCAAAAGCTGACTGTAAAATGGAGTCTCCTAAGGCAAGGCACAGCCTGAAAAACAATTGCAGTAGCTTAGAGTAGTGTGTAGCCTGTTCTCAACAGCCCTGGAGGAGCTGTCTTGTACAAAGCAGCTCTTCAGTTGCTTAAGGACAATACTGGAAGGCACTGTCTATGAACTAGAATGCAGGCCCCCCAGACTCTGTCAGTGTTGTCTTGTACTTACCCTGGCACCTTTCAGTTGGGGCCAACACACCATACATCATATCACATACCATACGCAAACACAAACCAGTCAACAGGGCCCAGGAGACAGTTCCTCACATCTTTGCTTACTGTGCCTTCCTTTCCTTCCCTCCTTCTTTGTCTGGGCTCCAAATGCCTAGCACGCTGAGTTCAGTAGATCCTGTCTTAGATTTTGGGATGTCCCTCATGTCCCTACCTACTCCCAGCTCTGCAGAGTGGTTAGGCTCAGCTTCAACCTCTGGTGTTCTCCCCTTTTCTTCTTGCCTCTGGAACTCTCCCCCCCATATGGTATAGGGGATGATGATTCAGACACTGAATGTACCAGTCACACAAACAATAGCGCACTTTTAAAAGTTTGTTCTGAAATAATCATAAGCTTACAAAAAGTAGCAAGATGTGAAGAGGTGAGGGTGGGGGTTGTGCCAGCATCTGGAGAAAAGGTAAGGACAGTGTAGGAGGCAGGGCAGAGAGTAGGGAACCCAGCAGGATGTCTCACGGGAGAAAAAGGATACCTTTCAGTCTGTGTTTGTTTTTTTCTGGTCCTCTGACATCCTTTATGAGATGCTTTGAACATCACCCCAGCCAGAAATGGTCCTATCTTCCTCTAGCCCTCCCCTCTTTATGTAGTTCATAATACTCACCCAAGATAGGAAACCAAGAAGTATGTGAATAGATAAATCCTGTTTCTTGGAGTCATTTAACTTTTTAATCAAATTATTTGACCTTCAAACACAACCACAATGAGGACAAAACTACCTCATCTTCTTACGGTGTCAAACCAATCAGTAAATGAATTGGGTTTTTGAAACCCCTGACAAGCTTTTAAGAAGGCCATGAACTTACAAATAAGCGTCTCAGAAGGTTTTAATTGCTGTGATATGGAAAAGTCATTTGACCTCTTTAAAAAGTGGCATAATGAAACTGGCCACCTGCCCAGCTCACTGAGGCTCTGCACATTAATTAATAAAGGTGGAGGTGGGATGCTGGGAGCCTTCCTTTGAGGAGAGGAAAGAGCTCTTTAAAGGCAAACACTTGTGATGGCTGTAACCAAAGATGCCATTCTCTCTAGTCTGCCTCTGGTGACCTATTTAACACACTGTATGGAATATGTTTTGAATTAATTGGCTTTTATAGCCTCTCAGTTGTCTGGGAATTGTAAATTAGCTGTGGTTTTTGCCTTTGTCAAGACTCCCTCTTCTTTCTTTTTTTCTCTTCCTTTTTTCTTTTTTTCCAAGACAGGGTCTCACTATGTAGAGCTCAGACTCACAGAGACCTATCTCTGTGATTAAAAGGCTTGCACCACCACACATGGCCTAAAAGGTTTATTTTAATTTTATGTGGATGTGTGCATGACTGCGGGCATGTATGTACCACTTGTGTGTGGAGTCCCACAGAGGCCAGAAGAGGACATCGAATTCCTTGGAACTGGAGTTTATAGGTGCATGTGAGCCACCCAGTTAGGCGCTGGGAACTGAACTTTGGTCCTCAGCAAGAACATGTGTTCTTAACCACAAAGTCGCATCTCCAGCCCCTTGTTTCCTTCTTTCAGTGAGAGACAATGACCGGATGCCCCAGCATCTCCTTAACCCTGGGCTCTCACACTTATGGGTGGGTGCTTGACAGTCTGTCCTTAGGGGATTTTCAATCGGAAGCCAGAGTTCCTGGTGCCGCCGGGTGGAGTTTTGGTAACTGCATTTACTCCCAATGCCAGACACCATTCTTGGGTCTCCAATGTGTGCTTAGATGGGAGCAGTACCGGACTCGTTCAGTGAGGTTCTGGAAGGTGAAACTGGGACAGCTGAGAGTCAGAGGATCAGAGCTCCAGGTCCAAGTGAAAGAAAACTTCTGCAGAAACTGCCGCCACTGGAATAAATTCCACCTGGAGGGGGTGAGCATCTCGTCAGCAGAACCGGTGTTTGTCGGAGTACTGGCTTGTACTCATCTGAATCTCCTCTAGTCAACTGTGACAGAAATGAGTGTGTAATAGTGGTGTTGTTGGAGCTTTTAGGGCAAACGCCAGGGCCATGACAACCCCAACAGGCTAGGCTCAGCCACCAGCCCCTAATATTCCAATTAAAGGCACTGGTAATGCAGAAAAATCAGATAGACAGAGAGACAGAAATTTTGTGTGCTTCATCGGTAAGAGAAACAGATAAAGGGGTACAGTTGCCCCAAGTCCACCTTCAGGAGACTGGCAGGAGCTTTGTTTTTCAGCAGAGGAAGAATTGGGGCAAGTACAAGAGGTTTTTTTTGTATCAGCCCTGGTCTAGGTGTGAGATCATTGTCTCTGCTCTGAGCCTTCAAGGAGTCTGCAGCTCTCCTCACTGATTAAAGAGACAACTGGCTCCAGGAGATGTTTCTGCTCCAGCCTCTGGCCTCACCCCCATGGATAACTGCTCTCACCTGAGACTTTGGTTCTTTCTGGAACCCAAAGTGAACGCAGGTTTAGGTCAATAACTTGTCTCTGTGTCTTCAACCTGGAGGGGTTGAGGTAGGTTTGATGGCCAATCAAATAGAGGTCTGAGCTAACATAAAGCAGATAAACACAGAATGAGGACAGATGCCAGGCTTTCATTTACCTTGTGGACTCAGGTGAGGAGTCTGTGCCTTTTAGCAGAAGTGGTGTGATGGCTGTTCTTGGCTGGCAACTTGGCTATATCTGGAATTAACTAAAAGCCAAAAAAAAGTGGCTGGGAATATCTGTGAGCAATTTTCTGCTAAATTAAATCATTTGAAGTGGGAAGACCCACTTTTAATCCAGATCATTTGAAGTGGAAAGACACACCTTTACTCTGGACCACATCTTCTGTTGGAGCCTATATAAAAGACACAAAAGAAGGAAGTTCTCTCTCTCTGCCTGTTTGCTCTTACTCTCCCTAGCAGGTCAATTCTGTCACTGGCATTAGAGCCTATTTCCTTCCATTGACAGCCAGCCATCATTGGACTAGCTGGACCACAGCCTCTAAGCTATTCTAATAAAGCCCTTTAGATCGATAGATGGATAGATAGATGATAGATAGATAGATAGATATTTGTTCTGTTTCTCTACAGAACCTTAATACAAGCAGCTTCTAAGTTATTGACTTAATCATATTGCCCAATCACTAGCTATCATAAGAAGAAAAAGAAGAAGATGACAATGACCATGAAGCTGTAATTGCTCTAGACAGTAGCAAACTTGGACTTAGGTTGCACAATGTATAAAAATAGCTGGGTGGTGATAGAACACACCTTTAATCCCAGCACTCGGAAAGCAGAGATTGGCAGATTTCTGAGTTTGAGGCCAGCCTTATCTACAGTTCTGGGACAACCAGATCGAAGAAGAAGAAGAGGAGGAGGAAGAAGAGGAAGAGGAAGAGGAAGAAAGAAAGAAGAAAAGAGAAAAGAAAGAAAAGATTTTCAGCACACAGATGCACAGACAGATCTGGAGTCTCAAGCCAATGCTCACACTATGAAAAAGTGAACTCTGCTAAAAGGAGAGGGGCTCAGAGGCAAAAGCAAGAGGACAGTGTCAACCATGACATGAAGAACAGACAGAATGAGTAGGTTGGAGCTCCAGCAGGTCAAAGGTGAGTGGGAAGGAAGTGACGTTGCTCCAGAGGTGCATCCGGTGTGAACCAGTGCTGCTGAAGGGTTCCTGGAGCCCAAGGGAGTTCTTCCAACCCAGCTTCTTGCTCAGGCTTCCCCTGGGTCTGCAAGGGCTGCTGACAGGAAGACCCAAAGAAAATGCTGCATCTGCGTGCAGAGACACAGTGCTGTGGAGGTGTGTGAAACATGGAAGACTTCAGAGCAAGCGGGGCCCTGGGTAATAGGAGGCAGATTTGCATAGCTGGAGGAAGTGGGAATGGCATTCTGTCACCAACTCTGGGGCTCAGGACCTGTTGGATGGCTACGTTAGTGACACAAAAGACCGGGGGAGTTGAGAAGCCAACGAGAATGGAAATAAGTAGCCCAAAGTAGGGTGCCAGGAAGCTCAAATATCAGGCTTGAGAGTTTGGACTTTGGCCTTTGGTGCATGGACTAGACGTTTGGGGCAGGAAAGAGACTGGAATTGCAGCTGGTGTATCCAGAAACTAGCTGGGCAGTGGAATGCAGAGGGAGTGCCAGCCAAGAGACAAGGAACAGTCTAGAGGGCTCTAAGCCTTGGGATCGGGACATAAATTTCAATTCCTTCTATGAAACGTAGTGTGAAATCTCCCAACGTTCTCTCTGTTGAGACTGTCATCACATTCTTAGAGGTAATGCTTCGTGCTTTAACAATGCACAAAGACACTCTGGGTTGTAAGAGTAAACGAAAAATCAGGAGGTTATGTGGTATCTGGTCCCAGGATGAGATGGCATCCCTTGGAGACACAAAACTCTCTCCCTTGGGGATTCGAGGATCTGCTGCTCTCAGCTTCCACCTTTTCTCTGCCTAAACAAATTCCATCATCATTGCTGTCAGCAGAGTAGTCATGGCCACACCCAAGGAAAGACTTTCACTGTGAAGAGTCACAGAGGCCAAAGTGACCAGAATCAACACTTGGCCCCAATGCAGAGACAAGTTAAATCTCTTTTTGAGCATGCCTTCGGGGTTTTGACCCACATCGAAATACCACATGCTAACTCTCAACACTGGGGATACGGCAGTGAACAATGCAACCAAGCCCTCAGCCTTACATTGCAACAAGAAATAGACATCGGGCAAGCCAGTCTGACATGTGCTGCACTCGATCGATCGTGGTAAGTGGTGTCAGGAAGAAGGAAGCAGGAATATGCTGGAGAGCTGGGCTATGCCGCCATGTCGTTGTGGGAACTCATTCTGCAATAGCCTTGGGCACTTGCCTTAGGTTTGGCTTCTTGTCTGCAGAGGTGAGTACTTAAGAGAAGAGAAAGGGGGTCACGCTTGCTCTTAGGTTAGGAAGACTGGGTCAGGGGCGCCGCATAAAGCAGCGTGTGGTCGGTTCCCAGCTCCCTTGGGCAAATCAAAAGGACTCTACAACTGGTTATGCCTTCTCTTGTATCCAGGAGTCTGCTTCCCCATAGTATCCCTTTATATATATATATATCTTTGTGGTTCATATTACAGCCATATGTGCTAAGTATTCTAATATTCCGAGATGGCGTCCCTGGGCAGGGCAAATTGGAGCACAAACCCAGGCTGAGTGAAGGAGGAAGCCCTTGTGTTTTGGGACAAATGTTCCAGGCAGACCACTACTGTGCAAAGACCTAGAAAAGAGATTGTGTTTATTGTTCAAGGAACTGCAAAGAGCAGAGTGAGGCTAATCCGGAACAAGGAGGACCCGGGGAGGACCATGGCTGTACACTGAGTGACATGGCCACTGTGACTGTCTAACAGGATCAGTCTGGTGGCTGTGTTGAGACTACTTAAGAGGCTGCTTTCATTCAGGAGAAAAATGATGGTGGCTCCAATTTATTGTGGGTTTGTTGTTTTTGTTTTTTGAGGTGGCAGTCTCACTGTGTTGCCCAGGTTGGATACTTGGATGCTTCCAGGCTCTGTGGATCTTTCTTCCACCTCTTCCAGACTTCTGGGACTAGTGGAAAGCATCTCCATACTAGCCTAGGATAACATGTCCTGTTAGTTTTAGGAGGCAGACCAGGAAGAGTCAGGTTTTAATCTCATTGGCTTTCAAGGAACAGAGTCCCAAATCTGGGGCTTTCACTAAGTGTGATGCCCTCTGGTACGTAAGTTTATTACTCTGTGTGTGTGTGTGTGTGTGTATGTGTGTGTGTGCGCGCACAAGCATGTGCAGGTGCCATGGTGCACATATGGAGGTCACCAGAGGACAACTTTCAGGAGTTGGGTCTCTCCTTCTACCATATGGGTCCTGGGGATTGAACTCAGGTCATCAGGCTTGACAGTTGGCACTTTACCTTCTGAGCCACCTTCAGGATTGAAACATTCCATGTTGAAGGGAAGCCCCTAAACAGAAAGATAAACAACTCAAAATGGCTTCAGGAAATCCCTGAAACTGACCAGATTCGCTAGGCCCTCCTTTATTGAGTAGGCAATTAAAGCTGAGAGTTCATCTCAGACTAACAGAGCTGCAAACGGACCATCAAATAAACCAAGCTGCAGAGAAAACTCTCAGAGGGCCAAGCTGAAAAGAAGACTCCGCGAGCAGACCACCTGAGCTTCCTGGAAGAGATGCAATACCAACCAAAAGTGAAGAGGATGCCCTCCAACCTGTTGAGGTGCCTGCAGGCTGTGCAGTGGGCTCCAGGTTCCCATCTTTGTGAGCTGTCACCCACGCTGGGGTTGGGTGATGCAGCTGCCCTTGAGTCATTTCTACTCCTGACGGGGTCTGGTGCTAGTGTGGACCATAAATTATTTCTCTCGACCAGACCCTAACATAAACTCTCTCTGGACCGGCGTGGAGGCGAGAGAATAAAGATACAATTCACAAGGCTTTATCGGGAGGGAGATTCTCAGTGATCCCTCATGAAGTCCTGAGTTCATATCCTGAAGAATTCCTTCTTGTTTATTCTCCAAACAGCTTTTATACCAAAACATAGACTGAGTGGGAAATACACCAGCATTCTGTCTCCTAGGTAACGAGGTTAATGGCTTTTAGCCATGTCCACATCTACCTATCTGCTCTGTATGCTAGCTGGCACGTAGGCTTGAATCAGCANCTGACTATGGCTTTAGAGCCTGGCTGCCACACCATATAGAAATATGGGCCTACACCCCTCACCCATATTCCTGTAAGTACCCCCAGTAAAACTCATAGGTTCACCAAGCTGGACTTTGGTGGTGTCTGTACGTTGGTCTCTCACGGGATCCCTGTCTAGGGTGAGTATATGTGTGTTGCATCTCCTCAGGAAAAGTTTTATCACACAGCACTATCTCACTGACTCTTTTCAAGTGTTTTGAGCAAGGCAGCTCTTTTGTGATAGGGCTACTTTGCTATTTTTTGTTGTTGTTTGAATTTTTGTATTTTTGTATTTTGAGACAGGATCATATTTCTCAGACCTGCCTCCACCTCCCAAATTCTGGGATTACAGGCATGCATCACCATGCTGGCTTTGGGGCAGTGTCTTTGAAAGGACTATTTGAATTTCTTGCACTTCTAGAAGATACAGCTTAGAACTTTATGCTAGTGTTATTCCCTGAATATTTCATTCATTAAACACTGATGGCAAGGCTAGACACAATAGCTGAGCTCGCCAAAGGCAAATGCTTTGTCCTGCTGCCCCCTAGAGGCCATTATTCCTAAAAGGAGCCCACACTGTAACCCCTGCAGAAACCCATAGCGAAGCCCTAAGAGAATTGAGATGACTCAGTTTCTGCCTAATCTGGATACTGGCCTGGGATCCCAGAGATGATATGGGGCCTGAACAATCCAGCCTTCCCCTTCCTGCTCTGCCATCATCTCTGGGGGTGACTCTGGGATTTCGGGGGGAGGGGGCAGACCAATATACAGAGCCTTCAGGGAGATGGTTGTCTCCAGTCTCTCTTCTTTTTTAAGAATGGTCTCACTCTGCAGCTATAGTTAGCTGGGTATTACCAAAGGAACTCAAGCAATCCTTCAGCCACCAGCTCTCTGGTGTTGGAATCACAGGCATATCCCACCATTCCTGATGTCACAGTCTCTTGGTACTCACATTTTAGTCTTTATAAAATCTGTAAATTAAATTGAGCACAGTTTCCTTATCACCCCCAATTCCTTCCAGATGACTCTCGTTCTCAACAACCACCCTGTCTTGGTGCCTGGGCACAATCCTCTGACCATTTTGAAAAAACAACGATTTGAAGTCTTTTCTGGGATTCCCATGCCTTCATGCACTAACTTTAGGGGTTTTAGTCTTCTTCATATTTCATTAAGTCTCACTTCTGGATGTAAAAACAAAAAAATAGGGGCTGGAGAGATGGCTCAGTGGTTAAGAGCATTGTCTGCTCTTCCAAAGG